>PVJS01008334.1:0-53420 GCA_004027185.1 Glis glis | reverse complement strand
GAGGGCCTCACTAAGTAGAGAGAGAGAGAGAGAGAGAGAGAGAGAGAGAGAGACAGGGAGAGCTGAGGCTGGCCGCGAACCTGGATCCTCTGGTCTCCGCCTCCCAAAGTACTGGGATTACAAGCGTGCGCCACCACGCCCGGCCTTTATTCTTTATTTTGAAACAGGTTCTCACTAGGTTGTGGAGGGCCTCACTAAGTAGCTGAGGCTGGCCATGAACCCGGATCCTCTGGTCTCAGTCTCCTAAATACTGGGATTACAAGTGTGCGCCACCATGCCCGGCTTCCAACTTTTATTTTATTTTTTGGTACTGGGGATTAAAACCAAGGGATTCTACCTCTGAGCTACACTCACAGCCATTTTTATTTTCTATTTTGAAACAGGGTCTTGCTAAGTAGCTGAGGCTGTCCTTGAACCTGCAATCCTCCTGTCTCAGCCTCCCAAGTACTGGGATTACAAGTGTGAGCCACCACACTTGGCCCATATTCAGCATTTTTTTTTTATTGCTGTTACAGACTCTTTGCTCTGTATAACGTGGACATTCAACTAAGGAGCAACTAGGAAGCAGCTGAAGCAGAAAAGGGAAAGAAAGTCCCCACCATGTACTAGGAGTCCTGACTTCGTGTTACCACAGAATACTGCATGATAGACTGCATGTACCTTTAGACTTTCAAATGCAGTCAAATACCCAAATGCATCTGCAGTAGGAGAAAGCCCGCAAGGTGGAAGTCGAGCATTGAGTGGCCAATCCCAGGTACGCGCTTTGCCGGCAGGTGGAATAATGTCACTCCTACTTAGTCCCTGGGCTTAAGTGTGGACACACACTGTTCTGTCCCATTGCACATCCGTCACAGTGCTTTCCTGCCTCAGACCAAATTCTGGTAGAGGAGCATGGGAAAGAGACAGGGCTCCTCCTCATCCAGCCTTTCTGAGAAGTCTTTGTCTTTCTACTGAGGCCAAAAAAAAAAAAAAAAAAAAAAATCCTGGGGAAACCAGTGAGTGTATTTATTTGGAGCATTCCATGTAACTCCAGAACACACTGAATGAAATTGTTCTTTAATGAAGCAGAACAGTGTAGAGAATTCTGCTTAAATATTTGCTCAGATAATATTTTCTTACTTGGAAGCTATGAATCTGGCAACAGAGACAGATTAATAATAGCAATGAGCCCTGTGGTTGTTTGAAGAGAGATTCCATGTATCCAAAGGTAGCAATTGAAAAGCTCGGATAACTTAAGGCACAGAACCATGTGCAGGTCGCCAGGGGCTGTCCTCCACGAGTTGCACATGCAAGACTGTGGCTGCCTTCCGCTTCCCAGTGTCACTTACACACAATACGGAAATGACAAGGGTCAAATGCGCGCGAAAGATGCCATCCGACTCAGCTTCAGAAGTAATAATTCAAAACACTTGAACAATAATTAACAGTTGTTAAGACCATATCTACATTTAACATCATGATAAGGAACTTGTCTGGATGAGAATCCTGAACTAAAGAAGCCAAAATATGCTGGTCGTGGTGGCACACGCCTGTCATACCATTACTTGGGAGGGTGAGGCAGGAGGATCGCAGGTTCAAAGCCAGCTTCAGCAACTTAGTGACACCTGTTTAGGGAGAAAATGAAATATATATATACAATTAAAGAAATAGGTTTCAGGCGGGGGTGGGGGATGGGTGTGTTTGTTTTGGTGAAAAGGAGAGGGAAAGGAAGAAAACAGCAAAGCAAAGTGAGATTCTGGTGTCCCCATCAGATTATCAGCATCAGTCGCACCCAGTGCGGATGACATGCGCATAACGGAGCTAGCATACCGGCCGGAAACAGTAAAATCTGTGTGTAGGGTGATTTGGCAATACGTATCAAAAACCTTTAAAGTGGACCTCAAAATTCCTCCTCTCCTATGCTAAAGCAATGAACAGAGAAAAACCTGAATGTGTATAAAAATTAATTTTGACTTAATATTCAAAATAGGGTGTGGGCTACAAATATGAATGCATTTTTATAATATCAGGTGAAAAGTACATTATTATAGAGCAATATTTTTGTGTTCTTGATTTTATAAAATAGGAGTCATATATGTCTGGGTAGAGAAAAAAATGGAGATAATATCTCAATCAAAATGTTTGTCACCAGGTATGGTAATCTCAGCAACTCAGGAGGCTGAGGCAGGAGGCTCACAAGTTCAAGGTCAACCTGGACATCTTATGGAGACACTGTCTCAAAATAAAATAAAAGAACAAGAGCTGGGATATAGCTCAGTGGTAGAGCACCCCTGGATGTAATCCGCAGTAAAGCAAAAAAAGGGGGGAGGGGATTAGATATTTATTATGAGCCCAAGCTCATTTTATGAGAACAAAAACTATCAAATGCCATTTTGAACAAAGAAAAAAGCAATATGTCTTATTTTTAAATAAAAACATTTTGGTTGCTCAGTGCCAAATTCTATTTTTACCCCATAAACTCATACTTAAGTAACATAACTACATATATATTTAAAAAAATAAAATTTAGAAACCTTGACCAAAGTTAACCATGTTCAACAGTTAACAGAGAACAGAACTTGGTTCATTGAAGCAGAAATTGATTTATTATACCATATATAAAGAGGGGGATGACTAAAGAAGCAGACTGTAGGTTGCATTTCTAGGAACAGCCCCAAAGCAGTGGAGTTCTTAAATTTTCTAGGCTCGGTTCTTTCTTAAGGTCTTTAGCAAACAAATCTGTTTGGTGGAACAAAATTACATTTGAGCCCCTAGCTTCCAGGGAGTCTAGGAACTGTAGTATTCCGATTTCCAGTTTGTTCAGGACAGGAAAGCACACAAGACGGAAGCTGAAGGTCAAGTGGTCCCACCCAGCATGCTCAGCAAAGGAGAAGAATGCTGCTCAATGTGCTAGGAGAGTCTTATTATTATTTTGCCAAATGATTATAATAAACACTTTTTGCAGAGTTTCAATTCACACCAAGACTGATGGAGGGAAGGAAGTGGAGTGGACTGAGTATGTCTAAAAATCAAGCAGGTCATGAAGAAGAACTGGTTAATTCATTAACTATGCTCTTTATAATTCATATATTAACTAGCCTCTTTATAATTCATTAACTATCCTTCTCAGCTTGTTCAAATAAATTTTTAAGTTTCAATGAAATGTCTTTTTAAAAATAACTTAGACTCCTTAATATAGTATGTATGCTTCATGATATTAGAAAATATTTTCAAATCCAAACCAAGGTCATTTGATAGCCTTTAATTAAAAGTGGTGTGTGAGTGTGTGTGTGTGTGTGTGTGTGTGTGTGTGTGTGTGTGTGTGTGCACGCGTGTGTGTGTGTGCGTGTGTGTGTTGTTTTGTTTTTGTAGTACTGGGAATTGAATTCAGGGCCTTTCACATGTTAGGCAAATGCTCTACTTCTGAGTTACCTCTCCAGCCCTTTTCTAAACATCTTGTTTTGAGACAGCATCTTGCTAAGTTATTGAGGATGGCCTTAAACTTGCAATCCTCCTGCCTTAGCCTCCTGATTAGCTGGGATTACAGGTGTGTGCCACTGTGCCTAACTTATAATGGGTGTTTTTAACCAGTAATGATCTTTCTAAGCTGAGTGGCGGTACATGCGTAACTCATAGGTTGTTGTGAGTTCTCACTTGCAGGGGTTTTCAGAACATAGCACACACAATCTTCACATGTCTTCTCTTTGTCTTTGAACACGTGGATGTGTGCTTCTGCTCCTAATCTTTCTCTGGCAATGATGATGATTTATCTCCCTCTCCATTTTCTCTGCTAGAGAAATATTCCTTGGCCTTCAAGACTCAACCCAAACATCACCTCTTCTGGGAATGCTTTCTAAATCTATTGTCATAACTTCATTTTCACTCTCACTCTTCATACTATCACTACCAGTAGACTCACATAGCATACTGTAATGAATTTAACACCCACACTTGCACCTGTACCCTCACGGTGAGAGCAAATCGAGACCAGATCTTGATCATGTGGCCACCCCAGGAGACTGGGGCCATGCGTGGGGTGGTGAGCAGATTGACAATGGAGGAAGCGTGATCCTCCAAAGGAAAACTAGAATGCTTTCCTCAGAAGGAGGAGGAGAACAACAACAAAAAGTCGATCTCAACTTACATACTGCATGGCTCCATTTACATAAATGCTCAAAATGACAAAATTATAGAGATGGAGAACACACTCATAGCTGTCAGGGGTCAGGGATGGAGGCAGGAAAGGGAGGTGGGTCCAACTGTAAAAGGATGGCATGAAGGAGATCTTGTGGTGTTTAATAGTTCTGTATCTTGATTGTGGGGGGGTTATCCAAACCTGCACATGGAGATCAAAGTTCTGAAAAATAAAAATGTGATCTAAGACATGTGTATGTGTAGTCAGGTACAGTGGCATATGCCTGTAATCCCAGTACTTTGGAGGCTGAGACAGGAGGGTCGCAGATAGGTTGGAGACTAGCCTCAGCAGCTTAGCGAGACCCTCAGCAACTTAGTGAGAACCTGTTTCATAATAAAAAAATGAAATAGAGCTGGGGTGTAACTTGGGGGTAGAATGTCCCTAAGATCAATCCCTAGTAACCCCCCCCAGGAAAGAAAGAAATGTGTGTGTGCATACACAGAAAGATATCTGAAATGTTCATCTAATATAATCAATATTATTCCTGGGTAATTGAATTTGGAAGAATTTTCAAATATTCAGCCTTATTCTTCAAAGTTTGGGTTCTTTTCTATGACTACATTTCATTTCTTATAAAAAGAGTAGAGATTTTCTAATTTAAAAATATCGATAGCAAATATGCCACTAAGTCCACAGTTGTTACTTCTAGGTGGTGAATTTATTTTTTCCTCTTTATGCTTTAATATTGTTTTCTTTTTTTTTTTTCCTGTGGTACTGGGGATTGAACCCAGTGACATTCTATCTCTAAGCTATATCCCCACCCCTATTTTATTTTTATTTTGAAACAAATCTCACTAAGTTGCTGAGGCTGGCCGTGAACCTGCCATCCTCCTGTCTCAGCCTCCCAAATACTGGGATTACAAGTGTGCACCACCACACCCAGCTATATTTTTTGTTTTCAAAAATAAAATACATATGATATCAGTTTTAAAATGTATGAGAGGCAAGCTGGGAAGCAAAGGAAGACTTCCAATATCTGAAATTCAGTATTGAATTGAAGGCTAGATAAGGAACAACAGTTCAGGGGGAGAAAGAGATCAAGAAGCACGAGCACCCACTTTTAGGTTTTTGTGTGTGCACTCCTCCAAAACCCTTCACACCTTTCATTTCTTAGTAGTCAGCCTGCATGCTGACAGACTGACTGCATGACCACCGTTCTCAGTGATCTGGAGTTTAACAAATGATGTGGAGAGTTTCTCAACCCTGTTGATCTGAAGGAGCACGTGGGAGATCTTTGGGTCCCATGGTGTGTTAGTCAGCTTTCTGCCACGGTCACAAAACACCTGGGATAATAAACTCATAAGGAGGGAAGGTTTACTTTGACTCAGTTTCAGAGGTTTTAGTTATGTTTGCTTGGCCTTATTGCCTTTGGGCCTGTGTCAGCACCGTACATCATGGTGGCAGTGTGTGAAGAGGAGGCCTGCTCACCTATGACCAGTGTGAAAGGGAGAGAGGAAGAGAGTGGAATCCCATAACCCCTTTGAGGGTGCACCCCAGTGACTCAAGACTTCTCCCTAGGCCCCACCTCCCAAGGGAGTGACCACCTCCCAAAAGAGCCAAGCTGAGGACTAAGCCTTTAACATGTGGATCTTTGTAGCATATCTCAGATCCAAACTATAGCACATGGTATTGTTTGGTGTCCTGGGAAAACACTAGATAGGTCTCCCATCCAAATGGAAGCCTCTCCAGGACTGGGAGATGAAGAAGAAGGTGTGGAACCAGTTGAAAATATCATGGAGATCTTAGTAGAGAAATCTGATTAGAGATGTCTGGGTTGACATTCTCACTGCTATAATCCAAAGCAACTGACCACGCAACTTACAGGAAGGAAGATTTATTTGCTCACAGTTTTTTGGGAGATTTCAGGGTTTAGTCCGTGTGAGGCCAGGGTCTGCGGAGCTCAGGGCATGGCTATGGGAAGTGGAGGGAGGGAGAGAGCAAAGGCTCTACTCTCACATCACAGAGGCTGGAAGCAGAAAGCAGCAAGCAAGGGAATTCAAAGACAAAAGCACAGTCCCTAAGACCACATTCCTGGGGAACCCACCTTCTCTAGCCACACCTCACCTGCCTAGGTTACCACCCAGTAAATCCATTACCATGGATTTATCCACTGATGAGATTACAACCCTCATGACTTAATTATATCAACTTTGAACATTAATACATGAGCTAGCTCTTCAGGGGACATTCTATATCTAACCATAGCAAGAGAGTAAGATTCAGAGCAAGAAAATCTACTTCAGACACCACCTAAGGGGAGTAGGCATCACAGCCATTTGGTGTAAAACACTCTTATTTCTAAGACTTTTCCATGGCTCAAAACTCAAGCATCACATTACTATGAGGTTCCTGTTTAATGCTGTTGCTAACTCAAACACAACCCAGTGTAACATTTGCTTCTTGCAAGGACTTGCAAAAATCCTACCTTGACGTTAGTTCACACTTGCTTGCATATTTCTGTGGTTTCTCCCACTAGATAAAGGTACAGAGAATCAGATGCTTGGCCAAATATAGCCAATATCACTGGGAGGGACACTTTCCATGACCTGTATCCAGAGGCGAAGTGGGCTAGAATCAGAGAGCAGAGCTGTCCTTTCCAGGAATCAAATTATGGCCATAGGAGCATCTGCTAATCAGAACAGCTAACATTTATTGAGTACTTAATGTGGACCTGGAACTGTACTAAATATTTAACATTCATTATCTGACTTAATCCTCATGATCTCTATTATCTTCATTTTATAGATGAGGAAATTGAGGATTAGAGAAGTCAAGAAACTTGCCCAAGGTCACGTGGTCACATAGCTGGGTAGCAGCAGATCCAACCCCAGGTGTGACTGTCCTATACATTGCACATCCTTGCTGATACCTGCTGCTGGGAGGGAGGCTACGTAAAACTAATGGGAACCACAAGCTCTGACAAGCATCAGTAATGTAAGGCGACTGTCTCTTGGATTTAAACCTCAGGACAACTTCCTTTATATAGTATACCCTAATATTATAATATTAAAAGTGAAGCATTAATAAAGATAATGCCTATTATAAATCCACATTTAGCAACTTTTAACACCTTCTGGATTTATTAGAATATAATGAAAATAATGTACTTTATAAAAATGTACAAGATATATCAAACCAGTCGATTTCTCTATGAGACAAGGCTATTGAACATTTATTTCTAAAGTCATGGCTGTTTGGAATCTTGCTTCTTTGTAATGAATGTTGTTTAAATCAGATGGTAATTATTTCTGTTCAAGGACAGCAGATGGTGGATAATGCAAAATCGACTTCTGTTTTGTACATTTTATTATTTTTCAGCAATAAATTTACCTTCCTAGTGCATGTTGCTTACTTAGACTAGGAAATAGGTTTGTTTTTCTTGAGTGTAAACCAACTGAGTAAGTTGTGGAGGGTTTGAATGTTAAAAAGAAGAGTTTAGCCGGGCGTTGGTGGCACATGCTTGTTATCCCAGTACTTGGGAGGCTGAGACAGGAGGATTGAAGGTTTGTGGCCAGCCTCCGCAACTTGTGAGGCCCTCCCCAACTTAGTGAGACCCTGTTTCAAAATAAAGAATAAAATAGGGCTGGGGGTGTAGCTCGGAGGTAGAATGACCCTGGGTTCAATCCACAGTACCAAAAAAAAAAAAAAGAGAGAGAGAGAGAGAGAGAGCTTGCCAAGGAGCAATAAACACACATTTTCTGCTTCGATTATGCAGGAGGTACAGAGGGCTGGACTTGGTACTCCTTGAGGATGCCAAAGAAAGTCCCACCCTCATGGAACTTATGGTCTACTTATAGAGATATCACGTGCATATATAAGACACCTTACATTGTTGAGACAACACATTAGCCAAAGCAAAAAAAGACAAGATGTAAAATATAATTAAATGCAAACTGTTACGAATATGCAAAGAATAGGATTATTAGAATAAAGATGTAACTAATAAGTGAAGATTTTTGAGCAAACTTTATATGAAGCCCTCCCAGGATGAAAAGCTTATGAGAGATAATCCCTGACATCTAGTCAAAGTTAGTAAAGGTTGGTACTTGATTTTTTTAATATTAAATATGCAGGAGACATACATAGTCCTTTATCAGCAGAATTATGAACTGAACTCTGCTTTTCCTTTAATGAGCAGGAAAGACTTTTAGTAGTTCTTGGTTTCTCTTTGTGAAATAAATATTGTATGGTTTTTCCTAGATTTTAGAGACTAGCAATGCCATATGTAAATTGACTTTCATTCCATACACATTTGAATTTTTTGAGCAGAAGAATCTTTATTTAATGTAAATTTTAGTATAAATAGTTATTAATTCTATTATACTATGCCTAAGAAAGAAGTCAGATGACTCATGACAACCAAGAGAAATGTCACTATATGATGACACACAGATAAAATTAAAATGTTATGATTTAAACCTTGAGTGCCCTCCAAAGTTGCATGTGTTGAAGCTTGGTCCTCAGCTGATGGGACTGTTGGAGGTGGGGGAGCCTTTAGGAGGTGGGACTTAAAGGAAGGAAGTTAGGTCATTGGGGATATGTCTTTGAAGAAGATATTGGAGCCCTGGCCCCTTTTTCTTTCTCTTCTTCTCAACATGAGGTGAACAAACCTCCTTTACACACCGTGAAATACTGCCTCCGAAACTGTGAGCCAACAGAAATATTTCCTCCGTACAAGATGATTTTCTCAGGTATTTTGTCACAGCAGTGGAAAACTGACTAACATGTAAAACATAGTATACAAAATAAATTATTTTAGCTGCAGAAAAACTGAACATATCAGTGTTTCTCGATGTAGAGTGGCTTTCACTTCACCTTTGTACATGGAAATTCAGAAATTAATGACTTTAACAACAACTTGCTTTTTGCTATAAGCGTGTCTCTCAACCCAGCCATTGTAGGTTCTCTTATTGTATCTTCTATTATAAATGTTCAAATCCCAAACTCTAATCCTGGCATGACTCATAATGACCAGGCAGCTTTGAAAGAAATTCCACAGGAAACATTTCTGCCTCCTGAACTTCCAGTCAGCTCTTTCCACCCCATATCTGTGTAAGATACAGAGGTGGATCTAACTCATTATTATAGCTCAGCCTCAGCATAGGAATCACATGTCATAAGAATGCTCGGCTGATTTCACTGACCCCTAATGGAAATTGTCACAGTGAGCAGGGAGAAGAGTGAGTCTAGTAAGCCAGATTCCATACCCTTTAAATCAGACACACACACACACACACACACACACACACACACACACTCACATCTCAACCCAGCTCCACTACTGCCCTTCTTAATATATGGACATCAAGGTACCATTTCTATGAACAAAGCATTTTGTTATTTTAAAATCATATATATATAAATTTTTTTATGGTACTGGGGATTGAACCCGGGGCATTCTACCTCCGAGCTATACCCTCTGCCCTATTTTTTATTCTTTATTTTGAAACAGGGTCTCACTAAGTTGCGGAGGGCCTCACTAAGTAGCTGAGGCTGGCTGTGAACCTGAGATCCTCCTGTCTCAGCCTCCCAAGTACTGGGATTACAAGCATGCACCACCATGCCTGGCCTAAAATCATATTTTTAAGACCATTCTCCTGAAAGATGGGGTATAATACCTTAGACACATTCTAACTTAAAACCACTGCATTTAAAGTCAAAATCTCAGCAGAAAAAAATTCCACAGGAATTTTTGAGTGCCCTCCAAAGGTGCATGTGTTGAAGCTTGGTCCTCAGCTGATGGGACTGTTGGAGGTGGGGAACCTTTAGGAGGTGGGGCTTAAAGGAAGGAAGTTAGGCCATTGGGGATATGCCTTTGAATGTCAAAGCATATCAAAAAAGAGAAATAAAGAGAAGGAATTGGCTTATCAAATAGAATCCAAAACAACTAAAATCAAAGGGCAGTATTTAATTGGGCATAAATCTTAATCTCTTATTTCTGAGAAACAAGAAACAGAATCCAGGGACTCCATTTACATCTTACTCAATTTGCCTATATCACAATTCTTTGTATGAAATTCGGATGATGTAAGAGTAAAATTGTCATCTCATAGAATGTATTTGTGCTTTCCAGGATCCTGCCCTTGTGCACACATAAACCCACCACAAGGAGCTCGGTCCAGATGTCCTACAGATATCTTCTTTAAGCATATACATCGTGTTTCATTTCCAGGCTCCCCTGATTAGATGCAGCCAAGGTACCAGTCCTCTTATCAGAAGACCACGGTCAATTGTAGACATACAAATTAACCTGAACATGTTGATGTCTTTTGTTCTAAATATTATACAGAAATAGGATTCAGCAGCAAAACACTGAATCAAGATCTACTTTTTTTTCCCCCAAATGTATCTGATATCCAATAAAAGATAGTTTCAACGTTGCTCTTTCATTAGGTCATTTGATTATTCCATCAGTGCGGTAAGATGCATACAATTGTTCAAAGAGACTGGGGCTAGCAGAAACAGGAGACTGAGGCTGGCAGAAACAGGAAAAGCTCAGATTTTCTGCCTCCAAATCACCTGCAAGGAACAAGCTCACCTCTGATTTAAAGTTCTACCTTCTTTGATTCAAGGGCAGTGTCAGATTCGGGATATCTTATTAGTTCTATGCACAGTAATTTCCCTCTCTCAGTGTATTTGTTTGAATTGCTCTCAATGGGGGGGGAGGGGAGAGAGAGAGAGAGAGAGAGAGAGAGAGAGAAGTAGTTTGATAGGAAGCAGTAGGTGAAAATTTCAAGCATATTCTTGAGTTCATGATAAATTTCACCAGTTCCTCTCATTATTTATAATCAGTAGAGTCATGCAAATATGTAAATATAAGAATCACTACAACCTGAAAGCATTAAAATGCTTTCAAAATTTAACACAAGGGTTTGGGGGCCCAAATACTGTTGTAGAATTGTGGCCATTAAGTCCTTAAAAGCAATCTTACTTCATTTGCCATGAACAACAATTAATCCGAGCTGATTTATGCTCCTGAAGAAGAAAAGTGTCATCTTAATTTGTATTTATAATGGATCTTTTGACTACATTGATTCACATTTTATAATTAGTCACTAGCCAGTCAAACTCAGCTAACCAAGTTATTAACCTGTGATAATGGTCAAATTAGTTGTGTGTGATATCACACCCATGGTTTGAAACAAAAAGAACTTTGAAATGAAATTTCTAGTATTCTGTTTAGAGTTTAAAAATAGATTGATTGCTTTACTTTTTAAATTCTTGAAAATGTGACACATGCAAATGGCAGCACACATTATTCTACACTTTACTTTTTGCCCTTCTCTTGGAGGTTAGCCCATGTCTTATGTATGGAGCCAACTCACTCTTCTTAACAGCTGCGTAGTAGTCCTATGGATATACTATCAATGGTATATGCCCTGGATAAGCCTTTAGTTTTTTCCAGTATTTTCCTGTAATGAATTTGGAAAACATACTCTAGTGAATATCCTGCTATGAGTTCCGTACTATACATGTATGTTTGTAAGATAATTTCCTAAAATAAATTTTTGACAGGAAACATGTTCTTTAACAAGAAATTTCTGACATTACTTATCTCAACTGAAAGCTACCCTGAAAAAGATTTACAATTGTTCAGAGAAAAAGGAATCGAGCATAAGTGATAATCTTCCTTCAGAATGACAATGCTGAAATGAAAGCCTTTTTCAAGAAATACAGTTTTATGTGTTTTTTTTTTTTTTTTGGTGGACAATATCCTGGAAGGTCAGAGAGAAGAACAGGATAATTTCTATCATTTGAGGTCTAGTTACTCATTAAGATCTCTGGGAGCAGGGCTATCAAAAACAGTAATCCACAGCGTCTACAGAGCTTCTCTCTTCCTTAAGGCTTTCTCTCTCTCACCACCTCCACCGCATGCTGGCACGAAGAGGCTGAAATGATATATGCTATAATATATAGATAGATAGGTTTCTTTTCTAAATCACAAACAGTGGTCCGTGCAGAGAAAAACTCCCTCATCCAGATCTGAGACTTCTTATTCCTCAAGGGTCTCCCTGGAGCCTTGAAAAAAGATAAGAAGAAATTAGACATATCTGACACTTCTCCATCTTAGGAAGCAATTTTGCAGGCAGAACCAAACTTTCCCTCTTGCATCCGCTGCCATTGTGAAACTCTCCCAGCCTCGCTGAGAATCCTCCAAATTTCAAGGTGCTCGAATAAAGGAAGGGTCTGGGTGAGAATAATGTTTGCATGAGATAAAATGTAAAACCCCATCTATTCTTTCTTTTCACACGCACACAAAAAAAATTAAAATTACCTAGCATATTTTCCTAGCCAACTGCCAAAAACCTGAGATGGAGTTTTTTTGTCTTGCTCTCGACTGCTGATGCTGGCTTCCTTCGAGGCAATTCAGGACAGCATCTGGCTTACCTCATGTTTCACTGAAATACAGGTTCTGAAAAGCAGCCCGAAGATGACATTCTGGGAAGAGGACCGATGTTCTGTGCGGCGCGGGAGGGACGGGGAGGCAGGAGCAGGGGGAGGTGGCTGAGCGGTGTTAATGCAAATGTATTCCCTGGGTTTATTCGCTGGCAAATCGAGTGGACACCCAGCCATCTGAATCTGGGCCAGCCAGTTTGGCACATCTTCTGCTGGCAGAGCACGAGCCCAGCGCCGCGTCCTGCTGCTGTTGGCATGTATACAGCTGTCTTTCTTCATCTGACTCTCTCCACCGCCGCAGCACACTCAACAGGTGTTGCCAGGGACACAGGGTGTTTGGCAGCTGTCAACTTTCAGTAATCATCTCTGTAGCATATCCCTGTCTCTTCTCCCACCCCAGTTCTTCCCCTCTCCCCATCCCCTTCCAAAACCCCAGCACCATGTGGACCTTCGCAAAGGGCAGAGTTAGGCAAAGATGCTGGAGAAAGCACAAGGTCATCTGCCGGCTAGGAGAAATCCTGCCGGGCCTCAGCCCAAGTGACTAAGATTTCTACAAGATACAAGCCTTTGGGGTTGATCCAACGATCCTTTTTTATCCCCCCTTCTGAGGTCAACTGTTTTTAGGTTGTTTTGACACAGAGGGGTGTTGGCTTAAGCCAATATTCCACGAGGTTTATTTTATGTTCAGCCAAATCCAAGCCATGGTGATATAGGTTTTCACAGTGTGGAAATTGCATTAACAGTCATCATCTCTGTCTATGGTCTGGCTTGCCCCCAGATATCCATATCCATGTTCTATTCTGGTTTTTTTTTTTGGGGGGGGAATGTTAAATTATTATTATTATTTTCATTTTTAACTGACAAAATATATTTATGGGGTGCAATGTGATGTTTTGAAATATGCATACATTGTGGAATGGCTAAATCAAGCTCATTAACATCTGTGTTGCCTCTAAAGTCAACTGTGAACCCATTTTTCCTGACCTTTTTTCCTTCGATTTCTTAGTAGTTTTGAAATTGAGCCATAAAACAGCAACTTCTCTGTTCCTAAAAACTGTGCAACCTGTTTTTTCGGGATGCAGGCATAGAAAATGACCTCGAGAACCTGGCAAGACCAAAAGTGTCCAAGGAGTGGAACCTAAGGAGCCAGAACAGGACCTCGTAGACCTGGATTAGAAGCTAGGGCTGCCGTCAGCCGTTGTAGGATGGACCAGAGTAACCGAGAGATTGGAAACTACCCAATTAGAAGTTCACCTGGTTCTGCCTACCAGGTGGAGACTATTCCAAGACTCTCAGTTACAAGGAATCAGGCATGTATTTCCCCTTACCTAGTGCCCTTAGATCCTTCGCTATAGGTCCATGGGGGAGACAGATGTGAGATGCCTCTTGTCTCCTTTTCCACTGACCTGCAGTAAAGCTTTCTTTATGCCAAAACTGGTGCCACCATATTGGCCTCTATGCACTTCCTCCATGGCATTTTGACTTCCAGCTCTTCCTCTTCTAGCCCAAATGCTCTTAAATATGTCCTTTAATTTTTTTTCAAGCCTGTTTCCTTGTCTGAAAAATTAAGATAATATTTGCCATCTATATCAATGCAATAAAATAGATAAAACACTTAACACCAAGTTCCCAGTGTGCACTAGAGATGCCCCTTCTCCCCATCTCCTCTCAGGTGTGAGGCCTCGCACCCCTTCAGCGTGTGGGGGGCACTTGGGATGGTTCTGTTCTGAGGCGACCTTCCTACTCATCAGAGTTGAGCCAAAGAACACACAGTTCTCTGCAGGCCTGGGGGGGATGCCAAATAAGTGTTTTCATTTATTATTACTACTTTTTTATGCGGTACTGGGGATTGAACCCAGGGGCATCCTACCTCCGAGCTACACACCCAGCCCTATTTTTTTATTCTTTATTTTGAAACAGGGTCTCACTAAGTTGCGGAGAGCCTAAGTAGCTGAGGCTGGCTGTGAACCTGTGATCCTCCTGTCTCAGCCTCCCAAGCCCTAGGACAAATAAGTGTTTTTAAAAGGTAAGGATATACAGTTATTTATTGCATCCTTGCTTATAATTACAAATAATGGAAATTCTTAAATGTACATCAGTGATGAAATGGATGAAAAAATGCTCATTTGATGGCACTCTATAC
Organism: Glis glis; assembly: GCA_004027185.1. Lineage (NCBI taxonomy): Eukaryota > Metazoa > Chordata > Mammalia > Rodentia > Gliridae > Glis > Glis glis. Next base: position 38,706 of record PVJS01008334.1, on the reverse strand, counting down.
AGCAGGTGAAATTAGTGAACTAGATTATTTACTAAAGCACATTTAGCCCTTACTATGTGCCAGAATCTTTCTAAATATTAACTCAATTCTACCTCATAACAGCCCCCTGTGGTAGTCAACTTTATTATCATATTTGCTGCTGAAGACGCTGAGGCATGGAGAAGCAGACATCTCACAATTTGACAGAGTAACATATGTGCTACAGAATTTATGTCAAGTTCAAAAATACATGAGGAAATATGCTTTTATGGATACACATGTACAGTAAAATTGCAAAAACAAGAACAGGAAGAATGGCCACCAAGTTCATAGCATAGTTGCTTCAAACGAGTAGGACGGAGACTGGGACTGAGAATACAGAGAATGCATGTCATCTGTAGGGTCCCACTTGTTTTAGTTTTAAAAGGATAACATGTTAAAATTAGATTTGGGAACTATCTAATTCTGGGAACTTATAGCATATGCTGTTTTAAAGCATTTTTTCTCTGTACTTCTCTGTATTCTTAAATTGAAAAACATAGTGTACATATAGAAAAGACATAAGATATTGTCTTATGTCTTTTCACAAACAATTATTAAACAAACACCCTGTGACCACCATCCAGGTTAAGAAAGAGAACGTGAGCACTACGTTTCAGAGCATTGTGGGACTTCCTCAACGTGACCTTTTTCTGCCCCTTCCCAGAGGCAGGCTCCATCCTGAGTTCTGTGATACCTGTTGCCTTGTTTCTCCCCAGATCCCACCAGTTATATCTACATTCTGAGCAACACGGTCCAGTTTTCCCAGTTTCTGAACCATATTAGGTAGGATCTTGCGGTGTTTATCTTTTGGGTTTTTTGTTTAGTCGATTTGTATGATTTATCTGTGTTGTTCCTTGTTCATTTTCATTGCAGAATAAATTTCCACATTTAGTTCTCTTTTTCACTATTGATTGACATTTTCATTATTTTCTATTTTTGCAGTACTGGGGATGGAACCCAGGGGCATTCTACCTCCAAGCTACACCCCCAGCCCTATTTTTTATTCTTTATTTTGAAACAGGGTCTCACTAAGTTGCAGAGGGCCTCACTAAGCAACTGAGGCTGGCCATGAACCCGCGATCCTCCTGTCTCAGCCTCCCAAGCACTGGGATTGCAAGCGTGTGCCACCATGCCCGGCTTTTCATTATCTTTTCTATAATATTCAAGCTTAAAAGAAAAGGCAGCTATTTCGTCCCACAGATATCCAAGGACAAGTGTCTTTAGAGGGTTACACAGCTCATCCTTCAGAAAGGAGAAGAGCAGTCTCAATTGTTTAACCACAAAACATGCTTTCCTCTAGCCTTTTTATTTATTTTCTTTCATTTTTCTCTTCACCTCCCTTTGTCCGCAAGTTGCATTTCTTTGATGCTTTCTCTCCCTTCCCATTGTGAAGGCTTGTGGTCCAGGAAGGATCATCAAGGCCCCTGTCCAGTCCACACCCTTTGTCTTACACATGAGGAAACACAGATTGTGTCTTGCACAATTTAAAAACTTTAATTTTTAAATACAGTTTTGTAGCCCTGAGATCTGTAGATGGTAACTTGGTCACTGAAATAGGAGTTTTAAATGTCCCACTGTCTCTGGCAGCTGGTTAATCGTGTGTTCAAGAATAAAGCATTGGCAGTGTTTCTCTGCAGGGCGAATCTACTCTACATGAGACCCATACGGAGTGTCACAAAGATGTTGCCAAACATCTAAATAAAAATTTCCACTCCTCATTATTAATTTCTATGCAGCATTACTTAAAAAAAACACTCCAGGCCCCAGGACTGGGAAGGGAAGAGCCCACGAAACAGTGTTATTCTCCCCAGCACACACCAGTAATTGGGCCAAGCAGCAGAGGCATTTCTGTATTATAAGGACCGCGGCGATGCTGTAAAAGGCATCTTCCCACTCTCCAATATAGCCATTAATATGTAAAAGCTTAAGCTTGCTAAAGGGATTATTGCACATCCTATCTGATGGTAAACTGGCATTGCAATGATTACATGTATCATTTTGTCATTTTCTCATAAAACATCTTACCCCTGAACAGTATAATTGGCCTCTTACTAATGTTAATGATTAAATTGGCATGAATGTAGCACGTTGCTTTAAATGAAAGGCATATTTGCAGTCTCCAGGGTCTTGAATGTATGCTTTATACCATGGCTAGCATATCAATTATAAATATACATGCATCTGGGTATGTGCATATTATATATACATATATATTATATATTATGGTAACAAGAAGCATAAATTCCACAAGCCAGTAATTGAGTGTGTTAGTGGGGATGCCCTGACCTCTGCCCTTACTTCCTATATATTCTAGCTATAGGAGATCAAGTGCCATATATCAGCCACTGGTTGGATGCATATGCTATCTCCCAGTAGACACTGTCACAACCACGCAAGATGTTGCCCCCAGCCAATGAACATCTTAGCTGAACTTTCTACCATTAGATCTGATAGGCTACTTCCATATTTCTTGGTGATGAAGCATATGGTAATCCTTTGATCATGAGTCTATTTTCACTGTAAATGTGTCTCTTAGCCTGAGGCATTTGTGAGAGAAATGTTGATGGATCAGATGGTGGTGCCGGCAGAGGCACTAAAAGCATCAAGGCAAACCCATACCCAAAGTACGTACTGGTTCCAACATGGATGACTTCCCCGCTCCCAGGGAGAAATGGCCAGATGCTGCTATCTCATTCGATGTGGTTGCCTGTTTTTCACTGAGGAACGGTGGCAGATTGGGGGCTCAGTGTCCATCTCTATTGTTGGCAGCTTGGACTCACCAGTGATGGGAGATAGATCAGACTCCATGAGAGAGACCCATAGTATTGGGCCAGGTACAGCCTTGATGCCTCCTGTAATGGACATTATCGATGGACCCACCGAGCATGCATGAGGACAGCTAGGGAGGGAAGCTGGCTGACATCCACGGGATGAGTTCGACTCTTCCCTGTTTAACAGCCTGTGTGGCAGGTGCCATTCACGTGTACTCGATGGCACGCATGCTTTGGGTCACTCTCCCAGGGTTTTCACATACCTCTTCCGCAGACTCCCTTATCATCAGTCTTCCAGTCCTGTTCCTTCTAGAGGCCTTCACTAACCAGCCAAACTAGTTGACATTGCCCAGGAGCCTGTGCAGCTACCATGTATATGTCAGGTCACTTCGCCCTCCACGTAGAATGGATATTCCTATGTCATTAGGAGACCACAAGTAGACTCAGCATCCCCCTCCTCCATCACCCATTTTCAGTTCCCCTCACCTTTGCTTAGCAACTCTGCTGGTCTAGGCAGCTTGTCTAATGGGTTGATCTCACCTCTAAAACCATGGCTACTGTATTTATCCATTTATTGTTAAAATTAGGCTTGGAAGTGACAAGAAACACACTAATGGGCACCAACCACATTCTTCCCTGCTACCAATGTATAACAGCTGTGCTACTTGCTCCTGCTAATTAACCATCTCATAGCTCTCCGTAAGCCGGGTCTCTGCTGGTACTATTCTCCTTGCTGCTAATTGAAGTAATTACACCTACCTTGCTTCTGATGTTTAAACACTGCTAACTGTCATCACAATTGCTCTGAGAGAGCCTACTTCTGTGGTAGCATCTCCATCTCCTCCATCATTACTGGCCTGGACTGGGGAAGACGCTAGCCACTACTGAGTATCTCGATGATGCTGGTGCCCTTTACATTCCTGTAGAAGGTGGAATATATTTGGTTAGTGGGAGTTTTACATGTATGCAGTATATTCATTTCAGATGCTCACCTACCTGTGCCTTATGATCCTCCCCTCTACCCCCTGCTATGACTATTCTGGTACTTCGTCACTGGGTGTGGTCATCTGTTTTTCCAAGCCTCTAGGAGCTCTCATTAGCACTGCCCCCAGGGTCTTTGACAGGCTAAGTCCTGTGTCACAGAAGATTACTGCCATTTCAATAAACTCTACCTTAATCAATTTTATGTTCTAAGGTTGGGAATGTGGCTCAGTGGTAGAGCACTTGCCTAGTATGCGTGAGGCCCTGGGTTCAATCTCCAGCACTGCAAAAAAAAAAAAAAAACCCTCAAATTTTATGTTCTACCCCTTGATTTAGCACCCTCAGAAACCAGTCCCAAGCATACTCCCCTGGCCATAGCTCATTCTATATTTAGCCTCTTTTCCTTACCAGCCTAGCATATTCCCAGCCTGGCTGGGCTGGGATTTGATCTTTGTTACTGTTCTGGAGAAGAGAGGTGGGTGGGGAGATACAAGGGAGATGAGCATAGTCTTTTAAGGCAATGGCATGATTTGAGTCTTCTGCATGTTCTTCAATAAAAGGGTTCCATTATATTCTTATAAGGAGGAAGGCACCCTTTTGCAGGCCCAGTGTCTTCAGAAGATTTTGGAGCTTAAAGTTCTCAAATTCATATACTCAGATAGCTCCATCCCCAATGGTAAGGTCCCGCACTGACCTTGATGAGAAGCTCCACTACCTTTATGATGCTAGTCTTGCTTTCTGGTCCTCCATTCCATCTGTGTTTTGACTGCAAGACATTAGGGTCTCCTTACACACGACCAAGAAGCCCTCTGAGTTTGACATATTGCCTTGAATTAATCATTAATCATGACATCCTAAAGCTTTCTTTCTTCAACTAATCAATGGCAGTCAGCATTAGGCACACAATTCCATTGTCCTCGTAGAATCATTTCTCTCCTGCCTCTTAGGCAATAGAGATATTGCACCAGACAGCGCATCTCCTCCCACTGGCCTCCCGTTCCAGGTCATCACTGTGACAGCATGCCAGGGGCTAATGGTACTCCACCTACTATCAGTGATGGTGCGCTCATGCTCATTGCCAGTTGGTTGGTAAGTGATCCTGCTCCAAAATTCCATTTTAGATTTTGGTTCCTAGGGCACTTATGGTGCCAGCTATCTTTGATTTGGCTCCCTGGAAGCATAATGTGAGGTGAAACATTGCATGCAGAGGCTTATCGAGGAGGGCTTTCAGGGAGTTACATCTGAAGGAAATGAACAGGGAAGGGTTGGGTAGAGGATAAAGCTAATTCACAATTCACTTTTCATGGAGGCCTCAACTGATTCAACAGAGAACTCTAAACCAAGATGGCCCCTCGGAGTTCTTCAAAATTAAGGCAATTGTTCCAGGTATGGTGGTGCATGTCTGTAATACCAGTACTTGGGAGGCTGAGACAGGAAGATCACAGGTTCGAGGTCAGCCTCAGAAACTTAGCAAGATCCTCAGCAATTTATCAAGAATCTCACTAACTCAGCAAGACCAAAATCTAAAAATATCCAACTATACCACTCCTGAGTATCTTTCCAAGGGGACTGAAATCAGAAAATCATAGTAATATATTCATAGCCATGTTTATAGCAGCATAATTCACAATAGCCAAATTATGGAACCAACCTAGATGTCCATCAATAGATGAATGGATTACTAAATTATGGGTTATACACACAGTGGAATTCTATACAGCAACCAAGGAGAACAAAATAATGTCATTTGCAGGAAAATGGATGGACATGGAGAACATTATGTTAAGTGAGATTAGCCAGTCACAGAAAGTGAAGGGTCATATGTTTTCTCTCATATGTGGAAGCTGGGGAGTAATCAGGATACCAAGGGACTTCAGACAATGGAGGAGGAACTTCAGTGGAGCCAGGGAGATGGTCTAGGGGAAGAGGTGGGAGGGGGAGAGGAAGAATCAATGAAGGAATCACTTCCATCGACATTATGTACATATGTGAGAATACTAATGTCAATCTCAATATCCTGAGAAGGGGGAAGGGAAAGGAAGGGGGAGGAAAGGGGGAGGGAGCTGGGGAAAGCTCACCAAGTGCTGTGTGCATGTATGTCACTATCACTATGAACTACATTACAATGTGAGGCTATAATGCACCAATAAAAGTATATAAAAATTTTAAAGATAAACAGGGATGGAGATGTAATTTGGTAGAATGCTGCTGGGTTCAATCCCCAGTACCAAAAAAAAAAAAATTTAGGCGATTTTGAATAGCCTTTCTATGTCCACAGATTCCAGTTATTAGCAAAAGGCTTCCTGGAAACAAGTATAACCTTGAGTGAAGCATTCTGCAGTAGTAGATACGCCTGGGAGTTGTTAGCAGGCATGTTTCCAGTAGCAGGTACCTTGGCCCCAGACAAGGGATCTGGACAGGATACCGCAGTCTTCATTATACACAGTTCAGAGTTTTCACATGGTCTCTGCTATTGTTCAATCCTATTACCCCTATTTCATAGTAGGGAACCCAGTTCTAAGGCAGTATCCCCACCTCTGAACCTCAGCATACACAAGACAGTCACTATCACGTTTATCAAATAAGTGAGTGCCCTCCAGTGCATTTCTCATTACTAAAATAAAAAGAATATCTCTAAACTCTACTAAGAACTATAGTCAGGGTTGTGAATTTATACATCATAAATCTATTCTAACATGTCACACCCTTGAGTCCATAGAACTCTTCTATGCTTGGAAAATTTTGACATTTCTACCTTATTTCAGAAGTCATCTTCAAACCCAGGTGTTAAGGAAATACCCCAGCAAACCCTTAGACTCCTTCCATGGGTATTTGACACAATTTATCAAGTCAAGAGTCATGGGTTAATATCCTCATGTCAGTAAATGTCACCTTATATTCCAGCGCTTATTCTACACCTCTCAAGATCTTTGCCACTTGTGTTCTTACCTTTCCTGCTAGTACTTAACAGCAGATCTCATTATTCCATTGTAGATATTACAGGAAATAAACCATCGGGAACTTATCAAAACTAAGAATTGGTCATGGGAAACTGAGGGAAAAGTACAGTCACTGGAGTTGAGGACAAGGTGGGGAAAAGGGAGCTGCAGTGTGGCCAGGTTTTACCATTGATGGAGGAAATACCTAACACCTACGATACCAGCCCGGGACACCGTTCAGCGTTTGCAGAGGTTCCGTTTAACGGATGTCCTCATCAGTCCAGGGCCCCCTGACGTCTTCTCAGCTAAGTCACGGGGCAGAGACCCATCTAGTGTGGCTCAAGCATAAGAACAGAGCTGGTTCACAACAAGAGTAACTTCAGAAGCTCACCTAGAGTGTCTCAATTTTCCCCATCTCAGAACTGGGTTGGTTCCAGGGCCAAAGGACTCCCCCAAAAGATTGTTGGGGGAGTGGCTGAGCTTCTCTCAGTGTTAATTTACCATAGTCATTTGTGAACTGGGGATGATGACACCTATCTCTGTGGGTTGCTGTGAGGTTTAAATGAAGCATTACATGCGGAGTACTTAGAATCCCACTCAGCACAGAACTAGTCCTCAATAAGAGGTAGTAGCAGCAGCAGTCGTCATTCATGTTCTTACTATTAGTGGTGAGGACAGAGGAGGTTGGGAGCAGAGAACCAAGCCATTAATTATAAATACTGTTAAGAGAACTGTAATCTCTGGCTAAACAATAGAGAAATTCACAAGCCAATGCCTAGTGAACTTAGGAAGAGCCATACACGCTCCAGAGACCTAGGAGACCCTGACGGCTCCCAGAAGACAGTATGATGGCAGAGTAGTGAGCACACCAAACCATTTACCAGAAGTCAAGAATCCCACTAAAGTAACTTCAATTCTATGACACCTGCTGCCTATATATTTAAAAATATATGCCTAATTGGCAAGAGGTAGATGAAATTGATAATATATGATGGAAGCGTAAATTGATATAATCCATTGGAAAGCAGTTGGGTAATCTATTAAGAGTCTTAAAATGCCCATGACTAAATAAATTCACTTCTGAGAATCTAATCTAAGGAAATAATCCTCAATATAGTAAAATCTCTATATGTAAAGTTAATTCCATCATATTCATAACACATTATTTATAGTAGCAAAAATCAAATGAAAACTAAGTATTTAGCATTATTATTATTTAGCATAATTATTATTATTACTTAGTTAAGTAGATAATAATACCAATTATATGAAATAGTATGCATGCATTTGACATAGAGTATGTGTATCACATGCTTAAAATAATATTTAAATATAGCTTTTAATTAAAATTGATGTGTATATTATGACCACGACTATGTAAAGAGGAAACAAAAACTTTAGTCAGAATAAATACTGAGTGGAAAATTTACATGGCCTGTGAAGCTTCTCTCTAGGCCTACTAGATATGTGGCTAAGTTGACACAAGTGAAGAACTCGGTGGCTTAAAATTGGAGGGGACAATAGGTCTCTTCTCTTGCCCTAGCACTAAGAGATGGATAGTGTCTGCACAGACCAGTGTCTTAGAAAGGATTTTAAAGGCCTGGGTTTGGGCTCAGCTGGAAAGAGGATCAAGATTCATTGATGTCTGTCATGAACAAACTAGGGGGTAGTGGCAACAATTGCTTGGGATACTTGACATCCTTGGATGTGACTCCTCTTTCAGATAATAATGACAATGTGAGAATTTGGGGAACCCAAGTGAAGATGTTGTAGAGGAGGTCCCTTCACTGAGAAGAAAGTAGAAGCACATGACCTTGGTTCCTTCCGACCTTGAGAGCTGTGAGTTGACATATTTCAGGCTCTCACAGGGTTAGCAAGGAAGATGTTCTGGGCAAGCTGGGAGCAGAAAGGAAGTTTCAGGCCCCTCAAAAGTCACAACGCAGCTGCCTACTTCATCGGCTTTGTCCACAGGCCGTCCAAACAGAAGAACACCATGATTATTGACTTACCGCTCGGTCCATCATCTCCAAAGAAAAGGTGATAAAAGCAATTTCACATAACAGTTCTGAAGAACAATTTGCTTGTAAAGATTATGCCCGGAGTCCCCCTATCAAATTGCAGGGGTATCTGTATGTCAGGTTTCGTGGCCTCCTGACTGGATAGTAATCATCTTGTACACTTGACCCAGCCCGAGAGTTTCTGAAAGCAGGGCCCTCCGGCATCACTGAAATCATTCACATGTCAGTGATATTCTCACCGCTCTAGTCAGCATCGAGTTACTCGTCAAGTATGAATTTTTCCCTCTCAGTGCAGGCAAAGGTTAACTTCTTCAAAGGAAACCGTCGAAAGCTGACATCATGTTTGGTTTGCAAGGCAGTTGTAACACTAAACGTACAAATGTGCCCTTCCACGAAGTCCTCATGGCATGGGGGAATCAACACATGTTTGGGTTCTGAGCAAAAGCTAGCCTGTGGCAGCTTGCAAGGGAAGCGAAGCTCGCCCAGCAGGTAAAAAATAACAAAAGAATTTTTGACTTAAAATAATTAGTACCCATGCAGAGCAGTCCAAGCAGAGTGTTTTCCTAGACTAGTTGCAGGAAGCTTTCTTTTAGATAAAAAAAAAAAATAGGCTGGTGGCAGGGAGGGGAAGCTTGAGGTTAGACTGAGGAATGAGGCTGGAGTTTTCAGACAAATTATAAAGCAGGACTAAGAAAAGCAAAGGTTTGGCCTCAAGCTCCAGCACACTGAAGGGCCATGTGAAGTCAAAAGTTCCTCTGAATGGATGATGTTTTTCTCCATCTGAGTGTCTTTTAGTGGATCAACCATCTTTCATTTCCATTGAGAATTCTATTTGACAGTGTTTTTCAACTGGGAAAACTTGCTGTGATGTTCTGACTAGAACCAGTGTTTATTTTGGTACTAAGGATAAAGAAAGCTTTGGCAAAAGTTTCCCAGGTTGGGAGCTCTTGGAGGATTTTAGCTTTGGCCCATTGAGCATATTGGCTAGAAATATTTGGGTGGGCAGGATGGCTAAAGTAGCCAAGAGTATTTTTGCCTCAGAAGAGATTTCATCTAAGAGCTGTCAGGCTCAAACACACTTAAAATTCAAACATGGCATGCAAGTGCATCCAGAGAGCTATAAAAACCTACATATATCACAGATATATGTAGAAGACAATTATTATCAGGACAATGATTAATGTTTCATTTCAGGTCCCCCAGGAACACAGAATCCCAAGGCCTTTTTCGGCTTTTATTATTTACAACATAGGCATAGTTGGAGGAAGGGGTGCTATTTTTTCATGTATCCAAACCTGAATCTATTTATGACTACATTGAAAATTGCTTTCAAACATACTTATTATATAGAAACAGAATTAATCTAGGTTTCTCTTTTTTCATTTAACAGAGCTTGGGAGGCCTGATACCCATTCAATTAATTAATAGTGGGAGAAGAGTCCAAATATCAGACATTTCTAAAAGCTCTTCAGCATGACGAACGGAGGAAGATAAGCATTTCATTAGTGCAATGACCACTTGTGCCTAATTCTTTGATGTGCCCTAGATAAGCATCTCTAAATGTAATTACAAGGACATACTTGGGAGCTAGTTTCCAGCTGTCATAAATAGAAATGGCTCTCCTGGGTTTTTTATTTTTTTAATTATAATAACTTGATTCAAATAGATTCCTACTGAATTGACTACATTTTCACATAGGAAAATATTTAGAAACCCATTAGCAATGTTTATGTGTCAGATTAATTTTATGAACTACTCTATTACCCAAAAGTAAAAGTATTCAGTTTTATGAACTAAAACTGTCTCTTGTTAAATTATTTCTGTGAGTACAGAAAATTTCACAATGCTTGGAAGAATGGCAAACAATTAATCACATTCTCTGTTCCAATCCATTCGGTGCTTGGTTCCACTTTATTGTCTCTCCAACAAGAGTTATAGCCTTTGAACACCTCCAACAGTGAGCAGCATGATACACCCCCTAAAATAGCCTATTGTGGTAGGGCATAGTGGTGCATGCCTGTGATCCCAGTACTTGGGAGGCTGAGACAGGAGGATCTCAGGTTCAAGGCCAGCCTCAGCAACACAGTGAGACTCTCAGCAATCTAGCAAGACCCTGTTTCAAAAACAAAAACATAAAAAGGGCTGGGGTATAGCTTGGAGGTAGAATGCCCCTCAGTCCAATCCCCAGTACCACAAAACAAACAAACAAATAACCTACTGTACTTCTGAGAGTTGTAACTCTTAGAGAATGTGTGTGTGTGTGTGTGTGTGTGTGTGTGTGTGTGTGTGACTTCAAAACTTCTTCCTTGTAATTTCCACTAAATTGCACTGTCTTCTGGGATCATAGTGAATGAGCCTATGGATATCCCCTTTCCCAGGAAAATCATCCACAGTATCTCCACCATCTCATAATTTCTTTTCAACGCCCCTATTCCCATTATTTCCTTTTGGGTTCAAACTCCAGCTTCCCCACTCACAACTGTATATGTCCAGCAAACATTTGTTTTCCCTTCCAGTAAGGCAGCCATGACTAAAGTTGAGTGTTGGGGGCACCATCCCTCTATGAATGTGACGTGTCAATGCCTTAAGCGTGGGTTGGTGTTTTGCAGCAATGTCACACTGATGGCCAGTGTTCTGTGCAATGAGCTGAATGTGTCCACCTCCAGATTCACATGTCAAAGGCCTAATGCCCCATGTGACTGATTTGGAGATAGGGCCCAAAGGAGGAAGTAAATGAGGTCAGAAGGGTAGGACCCTCATCAATAGGACTTGTGTCTTATGAGGCAGGAAAAGAGATCGGTGCTTCCTCTCTCTCTCTCCACATACACATGGAGGACTCGCAAGATGGTGGTCATCTGCAAGTCAGGAAGGGAGCTGTCAGCAGAAAGAAGATCTCTGGCACTCGTTTGTTGTTTTGATACTTGGGATTGAGTCCAGGGGCATTCTACCTCTGAGCTACACCCCCAGCCCTTTTTATTTTTTATTTTTGAACCAAAGTCTCACCAAGTTGATGAAGCTGGCCTCGAACCTGCGATCTTCCTGTCTCAGCCTCCCCAGTACTGGGATTACAGGCATGTGCCACCACGTCCAGCTATCTGGCACCTTGATTATGGATTTCTAGCCTCCAAAGATGTTAGAAAATAAATATCTATTGTTCCAGCCTCCCAGTCTGTGACATCTTGTTATGGCAGACCGAGCAGGCTAATACAGATTGTGGTACTGTGGAGTGGAGGGGCTGCTGTAACAAATAATTAACATTGTGGAAGTGGCCTTGGAACTGGATCATAGGTATAGGCCAGAAGAGTTCTGAGGTGATGAGAGGAAAAGGCTATATGCCTTGAAGGGATGTTGGTAGAAATGTGATGATTCTGAGGCGGGCGTGGGGGTGCACGCCTATGATCTCAGTGACTGGGAGGCTGAGAGAGGAGGAGCAAAGATTCAAAGCCAGCCTCAGCAACTTAGCGAGGCTCTCAACAACTTAGCAAGACCCTGCTTCCAAAATAAAATAAAATAAAATAACATGGGGCTGAGGGTGTAGCTCAGAGGTAGAATGTCCCTGGGTTCAACCCCCAGCACCACAAAGAAAAAGGTGATTCTGGTGAGGTCTCAGAAATGAAAAGCAAGTTATTGGAAACTGGAGGAAAAGTGATTATTATTTTATAAAGTGGAAAAGAGGTTGGCTGAATTGTATCTCAGTGTTTTCTGGAAGGCAGAATTTGTCGATATATTTATGCAAAATGTGGAAGGGGAAGCTTGGTTTCTTCTTACTGCTTATAGTAAAATGCAAGAGGAGAATATATATCAAAGGAATTATCAAGAAAAAGGAAACAGAATGTGAAAATTTGGAAAATCCTCAGCCTATCCCTACTATGAAAAATGAAGAAATGTATTCTGAAGAGAATATTAAGGATGAACAATGATTTGATAAAGAGATTAGGATGGGTGTGAACCACTGATTTAATCGGTCACCTCAGTAGAAGCCAGAAATAGAAATGGGATTATACCAGCAGAAACACCGCCAACTACCTTGCCAACACCCGAATCATGGACTTCCAGAACTGTGAGAAAATAAATGTCTGCTCTTTAAGCCTAGCAGCAGAAAAAGAGAAAATGAGTAGGAAATTTGATTGACAATAGGCACAATGTATTAGTCTGCTTGGACTGCCATTAAAAAAAATCAGACAGGATGTCTACTAACATATGTAATGCTATGAGAGAAAGACAGGAGAGACTTGCTCTTTGTAAATGTAAGTACTCAACACTATCTTTTTTTTATACTGGGGATTGGAAACCAAGAGCATTCTACCTCCAAGGTACACCCCCAGCCCTATTATAATTTTTACTTTGAAACAAGGTATCACTAAATTGCTGAGGCTGGCCTTGAACCTATAATCCTCCTGTTTCAGCCTCCAAGTATTGGGATTATAGGTGTGAACCACTGTACCCCGTTCAAATGGTATCCCCCCCCCCCGTGGTAGTGGGGATTGAACCCAGAGGCATTCTATCTCTGAGCTATATCCCTAGTCCTATTTTTTCTTTTCTTTTTTGAAACAGGTCTCACAAAGTTGTAGAGGGCCTCTCTAAATTGCTGAGACTGGCTGCAAACCTGTGATCCTCCTGTCTCAGCTTCCCAAGTACTGAGATTACAGTCATGCACCACTATGCCCGGTTCCAATACTATCTTTTTAATCACTCACAAATAATTCTTTCAGGCAACTATAATAGAATCCTATACAGTACCTGTGTCAGATCCTCAGAAGATGGTAGAATCATATAATCACACAAACTTGGAACAAATGTATTCATCTCCATGCTTCTGGAACTTCTCCATCCCCTCCTTTATTTTTTCTCAATAATAATAGCAATATCAGCCATCACAGCCTACTAAGTGTTTTACATAGAGTGACTTAATCTCTTTGTGCCTCAATTTTCTTTCCTACAAAATGTAGATGAATAATAACAGTCCCTACCTTATAAGGTCATTGTAAAGATCAAGTAATTTGGCCAAGGTCACATAGATAAAAGTGGCAGAGAACAGAGTCAAGCTAGCCTTGAACCTTGAACAAATTACTTGACCTCTCTGTGCCTCAGTTTTCTTATTAAGTGAGGGCAATAGTAGTACTTATTCCATGGAGCTATTATAAGGATTAAATGACATAATACATGTGGAATGCCCAAAACTCACACCCTGTTATATCACCAAATTTAGATCTGATTCCATGGCCCAGGATAGACTTGTGGGCTACACGAGGGCAGGGAACTTTCTTTCGTACTCGCTGCTCTGTCCCTGCTCCTAGCAAAATGCCTGACACACAACTGTCATTCATTCAACATCCATTGAATGAGCCACGAGCAGCTATCAATCAAGTAATTCCATGCTATGGAAGAAAGGTCAAGAATAGCAAAGCAGACACTGGAGAAGATCTTGGAGAAGATTTTATTTCCACCTACCATCCCCAGATTTTCTCATTTCTCATTTTCATTATACAGACCAAAGGTTATTCCTGAGAAATTCTCCTTCACCTGGGAGGAGCAGCTGTTGGTCCAGTTGTGTATGCCTATGCTTCCCAAACTTGCTTATAGTGGGCATAGTGGTGCATGACTGTAATCTCAGTACTTGGGAAGCTAAGACAGGAGGATCACAGGTTTGCAGCCAATCTCAGAAACTTAGAGAGGCCCTCTACAACTTCGTGAGACCTGTTTCAAAAAAGAAAAGAAAAAATAGGACTAGGGATATAGCACCTGTCATACCACATTATCATTACTCTCCCTTCCTTCCTTCCTTCCTTCCTTCCTTCCTTCCTTCCTTCCTTCCTTTCTTTCTCTCTTTCTTTCTCTCTGATAGCATCTTGCTATGTCGCTCAGGCTGTCCTTGAACTCCTGGGCTCAAGTGATCCTCCTGCCTCAGCCTCCTGAGTAATTGGGGCTGCAGGCATGTGCCAGTGTGCCTGGCTGCGATTGCCCATTTTTGTCTTCCCTGTTGAGTTCGAAATGCCTTGAAGCCCGGGGCCTCAGTCATCTTGCTCATCCATGGATCGCAATGCTCTGCACATAGAAGTTACTCAATAAGTATTTACAAAAGAAAGTGAAAAGAAGCTAAAGATGGAAGAAGGGAGGGAGGTTATGCTCAGTGAGACTGGCCAGTCTCAGAAGTCAAGTAGTTGCATGTTTTTCCTCTTATGTGGAAGCTAGAGAGAATTTGGGGAACAAAAGAGAACCCGATAAAGGAGTAGAGACTCCAATGCAGTGATGGAGGGGGTTTAAGGGAGGGAGGAGGGGGGATAGAGATGTTATCAAGATAATAGTTTAAATAATGCTGTGTACGTATATGAAATTGTCAATACTAATCTCAATGATATATACGGGGAAGGGGTATACGGGAGAGGAGGGTGGGATCGGGGGGAAACGTGTACATGTATCTTCCTACCACTCCATATCTCAGTATGATGTATAATTACAGTGCACCAATAAAAGTATTTTTTAAAAGGGGGTTCCAGGAAATTTTGTCTAGGATGTAGGGCACTCTGATGGAAAAAACAAGAAATGGAATGACACAGAGAACGGAGCAATTGGCATATAATTCACATAGGCCAAGGAACTTGAATTTATTGCAAACAGCCACCTGTTCTTTTATATTCACCACAGTGTCATGGGTTTCAACTCATCATTGACAATGTTTGATCTCACATTTGTTTATTTATTTATTTATTTATTTATTTATTTATTTATTTATTTTGGCGGTACCGGGGATTGAACCCAGGGGCATTCTACCTCTGGGCTACACCCCCAGCCCTATTTTTTATTCTTTATTTTGAAACAGGGTCTCATTAAGTTGTGGAGGACCTCACTAAGTAGCTGAGGCTGGCTGTGAACCCAGATCCTCCGATCTCAGCCTCCCAAGTACTGGGATTACAAGCGTGCACCACCACGCCGGGCTTGTGATCTCAGTTTTAAATATCATGATCATGCTTTTTGATCCTGGGTAGACCAAAACCACACATGAAGTATGTGTAAGGATGCAACACAGAAGATAAGCTCTGGTATCCAAGGGAAAAATTCCAATAAGAGTGTTGAGGTGGGGAAGGTCAGGGGAGTCTCCACAGAGCAGGGAGGAAGAGATCGCCCCAAAAGAAATAATGACCAAACAGGGACCTCAACTGTCAGACTCAAAGAAGATGACACTAGGGGCGCCTTGATGATTATGAAAACAAAATGATGATCTTAGCAATGGTCACCCTTGGGAATTGTGCTGCTTAATAATATATTGACTTCCACTAATATATATTGTTACCACTAACTGTGTATGTATGCATATATAATATGTATAAAGTAACATCATATTCTATAACCCAACAGTTATCATGACCACTTTACAAGAAGGAAGCAAGGCACAAAGGGGTGAGGCAATTTGTCCATAACCCTTGGTGTCTAAGTGACAGAGCCGGGACATGCAGAGGGCGGACTCTAAAGCCAGATATGTGGCAAAATATAAAACTAGAAACTTTAAGGCCTCGGGATTATATTGGGAAACTGGAAGAAGCAGGAAAATTTTTTCCCACAAAATAAGTGTTAGAGGTGGTAGGTGAAAGGGATGAACATTTACTGGGTGTCCACCTGACTTCAAACCACATGTTTCTTCCATTAACCTCTGACAGAGACAGAGCGACCTCTTAGAATTACCCTCCTCCTTACCAGGTTGAGGGAATTCCCCAATTTTGTGCCCAATTTGTTTAGAGAGAGAAAATAACACAAAGAAAGTGCTACCCTATTGTGGAAGCCCCAGAGGCGTTGTCCCAGCTCCTCCCCCAGCAGAACCAACTCCACCTGGGAAGTGTGCAGTCCAGACTGAAGGACAAGCTTCTTCTCCTTGAGTCCTTCTGACTAGTCATAACTCATTCTATTGCACAAGGTCCTGCTCTTTTCTCATTTAATGAATTCTGGATGTAACCAGACAGAAGAACCTATCTGGAGAGTGTCAATCTTTAGTGTGAGATTCATCTTCAAAAATTATACAGCTTGTGGAATAGTGATATGGAGTTTGGTTACGCTTAAGCAAGGATGTGTATTGGACACGGCGATGTGCTGGTTCAGATCCTCCTTTAAGACCAAAACCTCTGCCCCAGCCTTCCAGAGTGTGGTGGGCTCGCTGCACTTGGCTGTCAGCCTCCCTGGGGCTGTCCTTGCTGTAGAGAGCTTCTTCATGTAGGGCAGCATCGTAGCCAGTGACTGACTGATGTGCAGTTCAGAGGCTCTGCCCCCTCTAGGGGAAACACGAAAAGGCCATCCGTGCTCCGGAGCACCTCGGAGATTAACTGAGACCTTCACTGAAGCTGCATCACAAACCAACTTCTCCCTGTGCTGCATCCTAACCCTTCCCCTTCCATAGTTGCTGATCCCAGGGGCACACCTGATGAGCATCCTGCATGTTCATCTCCAGTCTGCTACTGCGGGAGCCCCACTTAAGATGGGATCTCATCACATTAAGGAAGACATGTTACACTTGCATCTCCACTCCCACCTTCTGGAAAAACACATTCCTAAATGTATTTCAGCAGAAATATTTGGGAGCAGGGGAGAGACCTAATTGCTAGCTAGCTTACCCTATTAAAAATATATCTTGCAGCTGGGCGTGGTGGCGTAGGTCTGTAATCCCAGTACTTGGGAGGCTGAGACAGGATTGTAGATTTGAGGACAGAGTCAACAAGGTAGTAAGACTCTCAGCAACCTAGTGAGACCCTGTTTGAAAACAAAAAATAAAAAAGGCTGGGGGGGCATAGCTTGGAGGTAGAATGCCCCTGGGTTCAACATATATGTATATATAATATATCATTATTTACATGTATATATAAAATCTTGCTTTCCTTTGTTCGCCTATCTCTGGTGCCCTTTCATTCTGCTGTATTGTGAGTTGCTGAAGGGCAGGGGCATCTTTTTACATCTTTCCAGCATCCACAGTGTCTAGCAGAGATCATGAATGCCCAGCACCCAGCACCTGCCGTGCCCTCTCATGTTTGCTCAATCCCAAATGCATTCACATCTCATTCCTGCCACTGACCAATAGTTCCTCATGCATAAATGACAAGCAGAGGTGACTGGGGGTGAATCATACAGTAATCATGTATATATTATTTCAATAATTACATGCAGACTTTCCATGTAACCAGCTTAGAAACCTTGGGACAGAGATTAGGCTCAGTGAGTAGAGTGGTAGCTCTCAACAGATATATTCATGTCCAGCCCCTGGAACCCAAGAATCTGACCTCATTGGAAAATGGATCTTTGCAGATGTAATTAAGATACAAATTTAAAGATGAGATTATCCTGGATTACCAGGGTGGGCTCTAAATCCAATGAAAGGGTCCTTCCATGAGATAGAAAACACAGAGACAGCCGGGCGTGGTGGCGCACGCTTGTAATCCCAGTACTTTGGGAGGTGGAGACCGGAAGATACGGGTTCGCAGCCAGCCTCAGCTCTCTCTCTCTCTCTTGCTCTCCCTGTCTCTCTTTCTCTATCTCTCTGTCTCTCTACCTAGTGAGGCCCTCCGCAACTTCGTGAGACCCGGTTTCAAAATAAAGTATAAAAAAAATAATAGGTCCGGGGGTGCAGCGCGGAGGTAGAACGCCCCTGGGTTCAATACCCGGTACCGCAAAAAAAAAAAAAAAAAAAGAAAGAAAACACAGAGACAGAAGAGGAGGGGGCAATGTGACACAGCAACAGAGATTATGGTAATACAGCCATAAGCCAAGGAGTGCCGGAGCCACCAGAAGACGGAAGAGGCAAGGGACACAATCTCTCCTAGAGCTTCTAAAGACAGCAATGATCTGCTGCCATCTTGATTTTAGATTTCTGGCGTCCAGAACCGTAAGAGAAGTTTCTGCTGTTTTATGCCCTCCAGTTTGTGGGCATTTGTACAGTAACCCTAGGAAACTAACACAGTAGGTCTGGGGAACTAAAAATTCAGAGAGCATTCTGCCTGTACTATGAGATCCTTCTGTTGGTGTTAATGGGTGATCATCTCTCCTAGAAATAAATGTTACAGGGCAACGATCTCTCTTTCTTGCGCTTTGCTTCCAGAGAGAAAGGTTTCAAACAGAAAACTTAAACAGGAGAATATAAGAGGTTTATTTAGGGAAGTAGAGGTATAGTTTAAGAGAAGGCCAAAATAAAGGGGTTATGTTCCAGCAAAAAGGCTCTGGAACCATACATTTCTGAAGGGGAAAATGGCCGCGAGTTCTCCACATGGTGAGCTTTATTCAGACTGGAAATCTTCTCCCTCATGTATATATGCATTTGGAGGAGGAAACTATCTCTTTTTGCGTCAAAGCTTAGTGCTCCTGTTGGGGAAATGTTGAAAACTTTCTCATGTGTGCCTAAGCGAAACCCTGGGGGTGGGGCGGGGGACAGTGTCTAAAACAGCAATTACAGCTGGGTAGTGAATCTTCTTATCTCTTTGCATGAGGGCTGCCCAGATCCTCTGTCCCATTCCTTCCTCTGCCTTGCTCATCTCTAATCTAACTACCTAACACTGCAGCATGGATTTTTGCTCCAACTCTAGATCACTGTGGGTCTCTCCCGTTGCAGATGGCCCCTGCAGCATGTTCACAGGTAGGACATTTGAGGTCACCCCGTAAATCTGCACGGTGACTTCGGATCCAGCGGTACACCGTAGTCCACTGACCACACCAGGATCTGAAGAAAGGCTGGAGGCCCAGACACAGCAGACGAAGGAGACAGAGCCTCATATGAGCAATGTTCCCAACACTCAATAAAGATTTTCTTGCATTAATAATCCAAGTGCTCAAAAACTCTCAAGAAAATGCAGCACTGTTAGAAAATGGATCATAGATGTGTTGGAGTAGTAAGGATTTTTTAGCAATCAGAGACCAACCTTCATTTTAGTTAGACAAGGAAACTGAGGTGGCCATGTTTGGATGACCCAAGGTTATATATATCAAGATGGTGGCAGAGCCTCACTTTCTTCACCATGCCACACTAATGTAGATTCTTGGTCAGTCGTCTTAACATTTCTAAATTACTAAAGAGAATTCCTTATCTATGTATTTCAAATGAGACCAGTCAAGTATTAGCTCCAATTTTTTAAATCACTGTGTTTTGGACAGATGTTTAGAATTCCAAACCAGTTTGCATCCTGGTGAATTCAGCTTGATGGAAACAGAAGCAAACAAACAAAAGAAAGGCTTAGAAAACTGACCTCCCAGCTGCACAGAAAAATGGCTTTGAGGCAGTTAACCCCAGCTAGGAAGAGCCACGGTGAGACAGCGTGTCTACACTGTACACATACATATTCAGACGCTTTGTCAAAAAAGCCCGGTGCTGGAGCATTTCAATTAACAAAGTGGGATGGTTTACCTGATAAAATGCTCCCTGTGTGAGTGTAATTACATATTTATACCCCACCGAGATTTTTTAATTTCTGTTTGGTTTGTTTGCCTTGAAAGTGTTTGTCACCGGGAGTGTTCTTGATGTTGCAATTTTAAAGCCGCATTGGCCAACTGTGTGCTTGTTTCCATTTTAGATTCATTACAATTTGAAGATGATGCTTTTCGCCCTGCACACACACAATACTGATACTTCCTCAAGAAGACAATACATCAAGGGACAGGAAAAGCATTAAAGGGATGCTGTCAAGTACCTGTCTCTTCCTTCTCCCCTAGTCATTTTTCTCTTTTAACCTGCACCAGGGGCTACTAATTGAATCTAACATGCTTGAAAATATGCTTGCTATCGCTGCAAATTTGTTTGTTTCTCATCTTCTGCACCTCAAGCTTTTCCTTCACCCTGCCCATCCCCCATCAATTTGTTGATTAAGGCTGAAGGAACCAAAGTCCTTTCTGTGGTTCTTTGCCCCTCCCCTTCCCGGTGAATACACAGCCATGTGGCTATGGGTTGCTGATTAATTGGGATTGCTTTCATTCCATCACTAAGCATCCAAGCCCCTGCTATGTCCTGGGTACCACTGCTCGGCTTTGGGAATACAGAGATAAATTGCAGCTCCTGAGCTCATGGAGCTTATGTGCTAGCAGAGAAGTCAGCATGGAGAGAAGCAATCTCAGCCTAGCAGAGTGAGGGCTGTAACTGATAGGTACGTGAGGTGAGTTAGAGTGGGGGCCCCGTAGAGGCGGGGATCGATTCTGCACAAGGCGGAACTGGCCTCATGGAGGAGGAGCTGGTCTTAAAGGGTTCATCCTATAGGAGAGGGACTCATGAGAGTGCACCAATTGCCCAGCCTGGTCCCTGCATTCAAGCTTTTGGGAGCAAGCAAACATCAAGGACGAAACATATCAAGAAGATAACTGCAGGTGGTAATAAAAGCTATGAAGGGGAAAATGATGGTGAAAAAGTAGGGTAGGAAGCTCCTTTCAATGGACTGGGCAGGGAAGATCTCTCTGAAGAGGTGGCATTTGAGTTGAGACCAGAAGGATGGCAAAGAACTAATCATGTGCAAAGCTAAGGAAAGAGTAAGTGCCCGCCAGGGAAGGGGCTGCAGTGGGCAGAAGACAGAGAGGGGGAGTGAGTTCAACTGCAGCTATGGCTCGGAGGGCCTTGAACACCATAATCAATGCTCAGATGTTATTCCCACTGAATGCCCAGTACTAGATACCATATGGGCCACTGAGTCAGAGATGCATGGAAATCAGTAGCTTCACTGCCTGTCAATCAACCCTGGCATTCCACCCCACCTTGGCTGCAGCTTTATTCCAAAACATGTTCTGAGAGGCCGTTGGAACTGCTGTTTTGATGTGCATGGTTTATTGCTCTCCTCCCCTCCTCCTGGGAAAGCACCCCTTCTGCTTCGTTTGTTCCAAGTGGTTAGTGGGCTCCTCAGTCACAGCACTTCACTTGCCTTAGGCCACAGAGCTGAACATATGACTCGGATTTGGCCAATTATGGTAACCTGTGGTCCCAACAATACTGACTGATCCAAGAGATAAATAAGCAGGTGACACGGGCTGGCCCAATTGGAATCTCACTCTAGAAGCTGAAATACTGAAAAGAGACAGGGCCTCTCTTCCTTTTGGATCATGAAATGCAAAACTATGGAATTGAGGGTGTTAATAGGCCTCTTTCCCTCTACATGGTGAGGATTTCTCTGTAGCAGGAGAAAATGAGATCAATATACAAAGAGAAGAAAAAATACATAAAGTACAGAGAACAGACTCATCATTGAAGTCCCAGATCCAGCTGTGCCTGATTTCCAGGTAAAGTGGTCTCGTGGATTTGCATCTTTGCTAAAGCTAATTGACAGTGAGCGTCTATTGTTTGCAACCAGTATGTGGCTATCAGTCCCTCTCCCTGACTCCACCCAACGCTCATGCTCTAGGAATCTAGAACAGAAGGCGTTTGCTATATGTAGAGATACTCAGTGGGAAATGGGGAGGTCAGGTTGTCAATTTTAACTGAGGATTACAAGGATAAGTTCCATAGCATTGACTGTTAGGTTTAAATCTCTTTTATTTAAAAAAAATTGTGTGTGATACTGGGGATGGGACCCAGGGGCATTCTACTTCTGAGCTACAGCCCCAGCCCTATTTTATTTTTTATTTTGAAACATATCTCACTAAGTTGTGGAGGGTCTCACTAAGTTGCTGAGGCTATCCTCAAATCTGCGATCCTCCTGTCTCAGCCTCCCAAGTACTGGGATTATAAGTGCCACCATGCTAGGCTTAAATCTCTTCTTCTCTGTCTCCATTAACAAAAGACTTCTCTAAACCTGCTTTGTAGTATAAGGGTCAAACAAATCCAAATAATATCAACTGTAATAAAATATATTTACACATCAGTGTAAATGTCTCAGTGCCATTTTATCTCAAGAATAATTTAAGCAGAAATTAAATTTGAAGAAATATTTTGTCTTCAGAGTACTATCAGGAACATTTAGTATTTGGTTTATTTACAGAAGTTACACTAAAATGTTAGAAAATTAATTCATTTATTCATCATTAAATATGTATTATAGGTTAGAATGTGCTTTGAGAATATTGGACAAGAAAACATAACAGCCAGTGTCATATAAATGCTTGCTATTTGGGTAATATTAAGACTGAGAGTTGAGAAACAAGGAACTTATACTCATTCAGTGAGTTCCCAGCTCACACTGTCTGTGCTGGTCACTTGTCTGTGTGGCAAATGGTAGGGATCAAGCCAGTGGGTCAGTCTGGTGACTATGAAATGAAAGGGGGACTTGTACAGTAGCTTGTCAAAGGTGAGAGAGGACAGAATTCTCAAGTCAGAGTTCTCCCAAAATCAGTTCCCTAAGGCTTCTCCAAGGATTGATTCAACTGAACGATCTGGCTACTCATTTGAATCATCTGCCAACCAACCAACCAACCTCCCTCTTTCTCTTTTCTTTTCTTTTTTTTTCTTTTCTTTTCGTTCTTTTCTTTTCTTTTCTTTTCTTTTCTTTTCTTTTCCTTTCCTTTCCTTTCCTTTCCTTTCCTTTCCTTTCCTTTCCTTTTCTTTTCTTTTCTTTTCTTTTCTTTTCTTTTCTTTCTTTTTCTTTCGTTGTTATACTGGGGATCAAACCCAGGGGCATTCTACCTCTGAGCTACACTCCCAGCCCTTTTTATTTTTTACTTTGAAACAGGGTCTCACTAGGTTGCTAAAAGTCTCACTAACTTGCTGAAGTTGGTCTGGAACCTGCAATCCTCCTGTCTCAGCCTCTCAAGTACCGGGATTGCAAGCATGTGCCACCATGCCTGGCACCTGGAAAGCTTTCTAAAATCACCAAGCTCACTGCTGACCATTCAATATTAATTTCTGAAGTGGGACCTGCCACTAAAACTTAAAAAAAAAGCTCCCAGGTTCAACTACCTATCATGCAGCGAAGTTTGACGACCACTCTTCTCCTTCTACCCTGATTCTCATAATTTGTTTGCATATCAGGCCATCAGATTTTAGTTCCTCTTTCTCATCGTTCTGCCTCGGAGTGCATCCACTCCAATCCATTCTCCACACTGGCATCAAAGCTATCAGCCATATGCCGATCAGTTCATGTTTCACCATGATCAAAATCTTTCACTAGGATTGCCTTGAGATAAGCCCTCTTTCCTCTCTGCCCCATGTTCTGGGGACCAAATGACTTAGAATACTCTATTATAATCTCTGTGATTTGCACAGCCATTTCTACCCACATGTCTTTCCTGTCTCTTCCCTTGGTGAAATGGTTCTCAGCTGTTCTTCAGTGTACCTACCAACCCCTTCCCCCAAAGCCAACTTGCTGGATTCTTTGTTCTAGCCACCATAGTACCTTGTATATAATGGTCATAATCAGCTCAGGTTACTACAAAAAGAAAAATACATAGACTGTGCCTTAAACAACAAGAGTTTATTTCTCAGTGTTCCGCAGGCTGGGAAGTCCAAGATCAAGGTGCCAGCAAACTCCATGTCTGGTGACGCCTCATTTCCTTGTTTGCAGATGGTCATCTTCTCACTGGATCCTCACAGGGTAGAGAGAGGGGAGGCAAGCTCTCCCCTGCCTTTTCTTATAAAGGCACTAATCCCATTTCTGAGAGCTCCATCTTCATGACCTACTCGTCCACCAAAGGCTATCACAGTGGGATTAGAATTCAATGACTAAGCCGGGCATGGTGGCGCACGCTTGTAATCCCAGTACTTTGGGAGGCAGAGACCGGAGGACCCGGGTTCGCGGCCAGCCTCAGCTCTCTCTCTCTCTCTCTCTCTTTCTCTCTCTCTCTACTTAGTGAGGCCCTCTGCAACTTCATGAGACCCGGTTTCAAAATAAAGTATAAAAAATAGGGCCGGGGGTGTAGCACGAAGGTAGAACGCCCCTGGGTTCAATCCCCAGTACCGCAAAATAAAAAAAGAATTCAATGACTAAATTTGGGGGACACACACCTTCAGCCCATGGCAATACTCAAACTCTTCTCCCTCTTACTTGCTGCCAGTCCTTTGCTTGACTGTGAGCCCTTTGAAAATAGTTATTACGTGTTATTTATTTTTATATTTTCAGTACCCAATGTGTTTGCTGAAACATAAAATTATGCCAATTCAGTTTGTATGAGACCTTCGCATTTCCAGCATTCCATATGCAGAGGATAGCCTCTTTTTCACATCTACAATAGTCACATCCAATAGGGCAGCCAACAGAAGCCCATTCCTGTCTACTCTGAATACCTAGGCCTTGAGTCATTTACTTCTTAGGGAGTCACCTTTAAGAACAAGAGTACTGACTGTCTCCTAATAGTTTCTTCTGCCTGTGGTGGAGGTCCTCTCTGTGGGACCCAGGATCTAGATCCTGCCACTGGCTGTCACTGTGATCGTGAACAAATCGCCCTCCGTTGTGTGGCTCCCACTCTTCCAACTGTCCTAAACTGACTTTTAAACTTTTACAATACCATACCATCAGATGCTCCAATAAGCTCATGTTGGATCCTAGGGAACTTACTCAAAGATTCACTATTCATCCTCACTGGTGTAAAAATTAGCAGCAAAATAAAAATGTATGCCAAAGAGCAGAGTGCTCTGAGCTGGAGTGTGCTGTGAACTGAGCCAGGGGTCCCTCTTTATGAGATCTTTATAGGGCAGCTTTAAGTGGGTTCCCCCAGCACACTAGAGAGATAGTGGAACCAGTGGCTGCCCAATCCCAGAAGCTGGAACATCTGAACACGAGGAACCAATGATGCAGCCCCAGTCGAAGACAGAGAGGCCTGGGAACTCCCTGGATTATCACTGGGGAGAATCTAACAGGAAGAGTGTGTTGGAGCCCGATATTCTCAGGTGAGAACAGCAGCGGCAGACTCACCAACTTAGGAAGAATTGTTTGCCTTCACCACCTTGCCTTCATACCCCACTTCCTCCTTCTTCCGCCCTTTGTTCCATCTGGGCCCCCAGCCTATTGGACAGTGCCATCCACATTCAGGGTGGGGCTATCCCGTCAATTTGGTGTTCCAAATGTCAATCATCTCATCAGCACACCCAAAGTTAGGCATCTCTCAGTTCACTAAAGTTGATAATCCAGATTACCTATCATACTCACTTTGGATCTTCATTTTATCAATGTGATCAGTTTCCTTGGGAGAAATTAAATATCTACCTCATTCTCCATAAATGCCCTATTTTCCCTCATACAGGTGTGAAATCAGAAATTCATAGCTCTCCACATTCCATGCAATTGCATTTCTTTTGAATTTCCCCTTACTCTAGGTCTAGGATTTTCCCCACTAACTCCAGTTTAGTGGGATGTTCAGTGACCCACCAGCTTAAGGTCCCTCCTCTTGATATGCAGGCCATGATGCCATGTTTCCTGGGAGTGTGTGAAGTTGAAATGCTTAGGAAGTTTGCCGCATACATCAATAAATACTAATTGTAATTGCATATTTATCCACCAGGCTACCTGGAATATAGTCGTGTGATTTTGCTCAGCATCAAGGGAAATGCAAGGTTTTCATTTTTTCTCTCCTTTTTGGAAGGAAGCATACTGCTGAGATTATTAGAGAAAATGCAAATCTCCTGGCTGTTTGGGAAGGCTCCAAAAGAATGGAAGTGAGCAGTTGTTACCAGCAGTGCTTGGATGAAAATGTAAAATCTTTGTCTTTAAAAGTGTTCATTTAACTGTGGAGAGTTTACGCAGCTTGTGGAGAATTATAGTGGAGGAAATTACATTTCACTTGCACCATCATCGGTTTTCTCCACCTGCCAATTGTCCCCACTTCAGTCTGCTGGGGAATTAGTGATACTAAAAATGATCAGAAAGAAATACCAACATTTCCTATTAAGATGGCGAAGAATGCAATCATCCCCAAATACGGAGTTCACATCCCTCCTGGCCCCCACTCATTCAGAACAATTTTTTCTGAAACAAGTTTGCCCATCAGATTTATATTCTGCTTTCTCCTTGTCTGTTACTAAAAACTAAGGCAGAAAAAGTTTCTAAAACCACTGTCTCCAAGCATGTAACTCTGTTCCCTGTAAATGCTCTACGGATATTTGTTGAGTAAATTTTTTAACTAAGTAATTACATAAATTAGTGATCAATGGTTGATTACTGATCCATGAAGGGATCCATTTAAGTTCTTTGGGGGGGCACACTAGAGGTAAAATGTAAGATAATGAATGTCTAGGATTCTTCCTAATTCTCCCCTGTCTTTTCCTCCCAATTTTTTTTCCTATTTTGAGCCAACCCTAAAAATGGCTACCATAGTAGATGTTGATTAATAATGGGTGAGCCAAAGAGCACTCGGGGGACCCCTTTGTTCTGAGTTTCTAGAATCAAAGTCATAATATCCCCATTAACACTCTGTTCTACTCATATTAATACAGACACTGTAAATCCCAGAAAAGCCTATCTACTGCTCATCCTGTTGAGAGGATAATGGGGCCAAAAGGAAAGACACAAACATACAACATCAGACTGTCAAATTGCAGTTTATGAAGCCTCTGGTGGTTCCTAAAACAGATCATGAGATTCATATGAGGAACACATTTTTAAAAGCTAATGATTCTTGAGCTCACTCTTAAAGAAAAATCTGATGAAGTGAGTCTTGATGGTACCTGGGAACCTATATTTTTAAATACCTTCCCCAAGTAATTTTTGGGATCCGCCACACCTGGAAACTATTTCTTCACATCGCAGCGGTGTGGTCCCTAAGAAGCAGTCAAGCACATGTGACGTTATATGGGAGATATGGGTCTGTTATAAGGAATAGATTTGGTTTCCTGTGGAGCAGATGCTTGATGGACTAAGATGCTGATGATGAGATTCTTGATTTCATTCACCTTATGTTGATTATTCTGCACTGGCCTGGAAAATAACGGAGTTGTTTTGAAATAAGCACCTTTCTATTCGATCAAGGTCAAACCTTTTACTTGATGTACTTAACTAACCATGTAAAATATTACATCAGCAAGCCTACGAGGCACTTAGAGATATATTCACATTTGCATAATGTCCTCTGTAAGTTAGTCTTTGGTCCTTAAGGGTGTTTAGAATAACTGCATGCAAGAATATACTTAATCCAATCTCATTTTAGCTTTTGCTCTTTTAAGATTTCAAAATTAATAAATCCTCCTGATACTCCAAATTACCATGAGCTTTTATAAGCATAACTTTGTAACTTTAACCCATTTATGAACATATCCCACAGGCAAATGTACTAATGAATAAGAAATAACATTAGAAGTTTAAAAGATGGTCTCTTTATGAAGTAATGTAAGAAAATCCTGTTAGCTGGATCAAGTACAAAAGTGCGATTTCTTAAAAAATAGAAAATCCGTCACAAAATTACATGTAATTACAATAACCAAAGGATAGAAAGTAAGAATAGTCGAAGTGCCATGCATTATTTAACTTAGCACATGTTATCACTTGCTTGCATATGGATGAAAGCAGGAAAAAAGAAACTGACACAAACTCTCCGCCTGTGGCTGAAGAAATTATGGTATTCTGTACCTGGCTTCCTTGTATGCAAATTCTTGACCAAACCTATCAACACACCTGGTAAGTAGACCATGCTTCCAGCACCTTCAGTCATTACCTCCTGGCCCCCTCTCTCCTTTTCCCCTTCACTGTCTACCTTATTCTAAGCTAACTATAGAATAAAATCAGTGTTATCTGTCTCCTTCAGAGCTGAAGGAAAAGCTAAAATCAACGGGGTCAAAAAACTAGGCCTCTCCTTTAGTCAGGGTAACAAAATTATGAGCCATATACATATTATCATCCTGGGCACACTTACATGTGAATTTCTATCTTACCAAATTATTATTAAATTTTTAGTGATTTTAAGGCCCATTACACACACCTCTAGTTTACTGCCTAGGACCCTGAGGCTCAGAGGGGACAAGTCATTTGTGCACTGTCACACAGCTAATGCCCGCCTGAGCAGAAAATAGAATCTAGATCCGCTGAGATTGCAATCTTACATGATTCACTGAGGAGCTATCCAAAGAGAAGATGAAGTGTGGCCATAAGGAATTTGAAAGGAGGACCTTGAGGAGCAAGAAGTGACATTATTCGATAAACTGGGAATACTGAGGGCGAATCCAGCAAAAGGACTGTTGGGGCCTTAATGGCAGAATGTGATCTGCAGCTGAGCTTGCTGGGGGGGAGGGGGCCGAGCACTGGAGAAGGTGGAGAAGCTGTGGTCAGCTGGAAGTTTCCAGATGGAGACGTGAAGGCTGACTTCTCAGGCTGCCCTGAAATGGGGGCCCTCCAATATTGCTGATGACCTTCCCGAAAGCACAATGGCCAGCAAAAGTTAATCTTCTTCTTGTTTTACATAAAACTGAAATGTTGGCAAAAATTATGCTCAAAAGCTTGAACCTAGGGGCATTCTAACTCCGAGCTAACATCTCCAGCCTTTTTTTTTAATTTGAAATAGGGTCTCACTAAATTGCTGAGGGTCTCACTAAGTTTCTGAGGCTGGCCTTGAACCTGTGATCCTCCTGTCTCAGCCTTCCCAGTACTGGGATTTCAGGTATGTGCCATCATACCTGGCAAATGTCTTAACGTTTTTAATCTCCACCATAACTCTTTGAAGTAAATGCCTGTATTAGTTAGGATTCACCAGAGGAATAGAATACATAAAATATATACAAGAGGGGATTTGTAAGATTGGTTTACACAGTCAGAGGCTGCATCGTACATAACAGCTGTCGGCAGACTGGAGAGCCAGGGAAATCAGTAGTTGTTCATTCAGTCTGAGAAGCCAGAAGACTCAGAACAAGTGATGCAGCCCCAGGCCAATGCTGAGGCCTGGAAGCCCCTGGAGAGTCATGGGTGCGAGTCCATGACCAAAGGCCAAGGAATCTGGATTGTGATGTTCACAGGCAGTGGCAGCGGTAAGAAATGTACCTGCTCAAGAAAAGTAGAGTGTTGCCGGGCGTGGTGGCGCACACTTGTAATCCCAGTACTTGGGAGGCTGAGACAGGAGGATCCAGGTTCATGGCCAGCCTCAGCTACTTAGTGAGACCCTCCACAACCTAGTGAGACCTGTTTCAAAATAAAGAATAAAACAGGGCTTGGGGGTATAGCTCGGAGGCAGAATGCCCCTGGGTTCAATCCCTAATACTGCAAAAAAAAGAAAGTAAGTAAGTAAGTAAGTAAGAAGGAAGGAAGGAAGGAAGGAAGGAAGGAAAGAATTAGGGAGGGAGGGAGGGAGGGAGGGAGGGAGGGAGGGAGGGGAGGAAGTGGAGTGCGCCTGTTCTCCAGTTTCCCTCTTCTTCCACTTCTTGTTCCCCCCAGCCCCCATCCTACTGCGTGGTGCCGCCCTCAACCAGGGCATGTCTTCCCCATTCAGTTTGTTGACCCACCCAGCAGTGTGCTTTATCAATTTTCTAAGCGTCTCTCAATTCAGTGAAGTTGACAACCAAGATTAACCGTCATAATACTATGACGGTTATTATCCTCATTTACATATATATATCTATATATAACATATATATAGTATTATTACAACCAACTTTTTTGTACTTTGCATTTATTTATTAGCTATGTTGAGCTTATTTTTATTATTTTTCAGATTCAGCATTTAAAGAATGTAGTATTCTGATGCACTGGCATGGAAAGATGCCCATGATATATTGTTTTCAAATAAAGCAAATCACAAAGAAAGAATATCTAGGATAATCACCTTTTTTACATTTAAAAATGTGTTATACAAAAATGTTTGCAAACATTTGTACATAGAAAAAAGGTCTGAAACAAACCAAATTATTGACAGGGGCTTCTCCAGGGGAATGAAAGCACAAGTGGTAAAGACAAACAATTATATATAGCAGCACAATCCACAATAACCAAATTATGGAGCCAACCTAGGTGTCTGTCAACAGATGAATGGATAATGAAAATGTGGTATATATACACAATGGAATTACACTCAGCCATAAAGAACAACAAAATTAGGTCATTTGCAAGAAAATGGATGGAACTAGAGAATATTATGCTAAGTGAGATTAGCCAGTCTCAGGAAGTCAAGGGATCATGTGTTTTCTCATATATGTGGAAGCTAGAGAGAAATTGGGAAACAAAAGGGACTTTAGATAAATGAGGAAAGAGACCAGTAGAATAGTGGAAGAGGATTGGGGGAGGGATGCGGGGAGGAGAAAAAGGGATTTGATGAATGGAACAGTTCAAATAATGCTATGCACACATATGAGGTTATCAATACCAATCTCAGTAATATGTGCAGGTTGCAGGAGGGAGTGTGCTGGGATCCGGAGGGAACACACCAAGTGCTGTGTGCATGTGTGTTTCTATTATTCTAAACCTCATTGTGATGTATAATTACATGCACCAATAAAAGTATATATTAAAAATAGAATAAAAGTTGTGTGACAATTTTTAGTATTACAACGTAATTGGTGATTTTGCTAAAAAGAAGGCAAGAAAAATAAATTTTAATAAATACATACTTATTACTTATGAAATACATATGTCTTACTTTCTCACTCATCAGAACATCACCAACCCATCAACAGAGAACCCAGACATGTGCAACTATAATTAAATTTGGTTGTCTTTGGCATTTTGCCAACTTTCCTTCATCTGTAAACCACAGCTTTATCCATATTTTTCTATGGTGTTATTATAAAGGCATTATTTTTCAAGACAAAATGGAATTCAACATATTCAATAGTTTGTAAGGGTTATTTTGTTGTTGTTGTTGTTTTGGGGGGAGGGTTGTTTCTTTGAGTGCTGCGGATTGAACCCAGGGCCTTGCACATGCTAGGCAACTGCTCTACCACCGAGCTATACTCCCACCTGAGTTTTTGTAATATAAATCTTTAGATTATAAGGTCTATTATTCACTATTTTACTCTTGTCTTGGGCCTCTCAAATAATACAGGCAATCCTGGATTCAAAGAACATTAAATAGAAAATTCTATTTAGGACATAGGGAGCAAAGGAAATGAAGACATTAAGGATAAAAATGACTCTAAGTCTGGAGATCCCACTGACAAGAGGAGGGAAGTTGGAGAGGGCAGCTTGTCCATTCATCTCTGCATAAAGCCCGATGAGTATAAGTGGTTGTAATCAATCACAAACCTAAAAGAACTACAAATTCAGCACCAATTCTATGAGTCAGGAATAATGGGAAGAGGAACTTGGCATCTGTGAACATCGCACCTGAGCCATCCCTGTGAGGACACTGTGTGTGGAGGTCCTGGAAGAACAATGGCGGAGCGAACAGCTGCTCTGTCAGGTAGAATCAGATTTAGGTATTTCTACTATGGACAATCCCAGAGTGGCTCTTTAACTGAGATTTCATAAATATGGTCATTATTTCAGAATAATTAATTCACACCATGGGTAACTGGAAGCAAATTTTATTAAATAAAATCTCTAGATCTTTCTGTTACTGTTCTCTAAAAATCTCTTCCTTTTCTCTTGGCTAGCCTACACATGTGGGCACTGTCTTACACTATGTGGGGCTTAGTTGACCTCATCTGCATTTCCTTGTGTTTGTATCTGGGCTATATTTTTCTCTTAGGTCACCTAACACTTTAGACAAAGGGAGCAGCCTCGGATCTATGACTTGACTGGCCACCTTTTCTTTCTCATTGTAGTTACCACTGATGGTCACAGCCAGTGGCTGTGGTGGCAGCACAGTGACTCTTCTCATGGCCTCGGTTGTACTGGTCTGACTAGTCTCAGTTTGGGTTCTGCCCTACATGAGCCCAGTCTTGACATTGTGTTAGTCAGCTTTGACACTTGGTTAGTCACTGTGACAAAACACACACACATACAAAAATAAGATAATCAACTTATAGGGAGGAGCACAGACCAATTTGACTCATGGTTTGAGAACTTTTAGTCCATGGTCACTTTGTCCTTTTGATTTGGGTCTGTGGCAACACAGTATATCATGGCAGGAGCAGGTGGCAGAGGAGGCCCGTTCACCTCATGGCAACTAGGAAGCAAAGAGAGAGGAAGGGGCCAAGGTCCTAATATCCCCTTCAAGGCCACGCCACCAATGGCCTAACTTCCTTCCACTAGGCCCCACCTCCTAAAGGTTCCACTACCTCTCACTAGTGTCATGAGCTAGGGATGAAGCTAGTAGCACATGGGACTTTGGGGGACACTTCAAATCCAAACTATAGCAGACATGGTCCCTGGAGATTTGAGAGGGGAAAAGGAGAGTATCTCAGCAAAGAATCATGAGGAAGACTACTCCCATATCAACAGATAATTTAGCATTTTCTTTCTTTCCAGTTACTTCCCTTCCCCCACCCCCAACCATTTCCAGAGCCTAAGTTTTTAGGAATTTTCTGAGGTCAAAGCAATGCTTTCTCTATTTCTGACCCATACAGGGCAGTCTTTTGATGCTTTTTACCCTTGAATAGACTGTCCTACTCATTATATGAGGTTAAAACATGGCATTCCTAACCCTCACCTATATTCAGTTTGTTGTTCTAAAAATTCAGTTCAAATTAATTAATTATGTCTGGGAAAAGAATTACTAATGTGAATATTCCCACTCTCCCACCCAGCCACACACATGTATCACCCCCTCACCATTTCTCCTCACGCTCTCATTCCCTAAGCATATTTTGACCTTTGCCAAACCAGTTTGGGTGCTCTGTGAGATAAAATTCAAGAAATGAGTGGACAGAAAAGGACTTGAAAGGGAGAAGAAGGTGAGAAAGAATCTTAACAACTCTCCTTTGTTGTTAAAAATCCAGGTGGTGGGTAAAGCTGAAAGGAAATCTTTCAAAAAGAAGGCTGAGCTATTCAATGGGTCTATGCAATAAGGAACTGAGGAAAAGAGGAGAAGAGGACAGCGAGAGACAGAAAAAAACCAGTGTGAGGTGTGCAGAGGATCATTTCTGTAGAAGGGCTGGTAATCTAGAAACTGCTAGAGAATATGGAAGAGGTGAGAAAGGAGAGGGGGGTTTTGTCACTGTGGGACATGAAATATACCCCTGAAATGTCCTTTAAGTGATGCAGGTGAGAATTGGAATACCTTTAGTTTCTTGTGGTTGCCTAACTTTTGAGAATGTAATTTGAGAGAGACAGGGCTTCCGGGCTTCAGTTTGTATTTAAGTTGCATAGTGATATGAACCTCTGGTGGGAAAGGTGTTAGCAAGTTCCATCTGACACCCCGTAGGCAACAGCTCTCCATGCAGAGGGAAGGTCAGAGACAAGACACAGACATGTGTTCAGGGAACAGTGAACTTGTGAGTCAACCTAGAGCTGGGTCTTCAACCCCTCAGATAGACTCACTTCCCGTTGACATGTTTACCTTCTTTTTCCTTTTAGAAACCTTTTGGAGCTCACTTTAAATGCTTATTTCTTAGTTTTCAAGGAAGAAAGACAGGATTAAAAAATGATAACCTTTTCCTATCTGGATTTTCCCTAGGAGAGTTTGCAACATTCTATTTCTTGGTCCAGTGTTGGATCCACAAATGTTCCTTATGATGGATCACTGAGCTGAAATTTTTTTATTTTTGCATTTTTTTGGTGTATGTGTATATTTCACAATTAAAAAGTTAAGGTTTACTGAAAGCACTTACTTCTGCTATCTTGTTCACTAATAATTGAAACTGGAAATGTTGGAGAAAGTGAAGATGCACCTTTGATTGTCTCAGAATTGGGAAACAGCTTCTAAATTTAGAAATACCTAGGTTTTCACATTCACCATCCCTCTCTCACCCAGTTAAGAACAGTTAGAAAAAGAGTGACTAAATTTAAAGCTATTCTTCATCATGCATAATTTATGAGAATTCTAGAAATGATTTACCAAATACTACCCCACTTCATTTTTCTCATTTTAATACATGTATATTTTAAATATAATGTGATCTAGATATTTGCTTATAATTCTACCATGTTTATTATTTCAAGAAGTTAAGGATTTCTATACATCAGAGAGCTTGAGATCAAATTCCAAAACAGGAGGCTTGACTCTGAACAAGAACTCATCATTTTTCATGAGGATATAATCCAATTCTAGAAGTAGCCATGCCTTAAGTATGCCAGATTTAGGGATAAACTCCTTTTGGTCAGTGGAGAGGGCTGAAATTTTAATCAACTCTTTTCTAGCTCATAGAATCCCATATGGTGTTGGGTCATTTGGAACATGGGAATGCTTTGACATTGCATATCACTTTTGTTTCTCCCCCCAAATAAAGCCACAACTTCCCTGTTTGGGGAGCTGCTTTTGGTGGAAGCTACTCCCAAGAGCCAGTTGATATCTGCTGGCAAAGCTGCCCAAGCAACTCACGCGTGAGTAGTCTCCTTGCTAATGTTTTGGCATGTCATGATTATGCACTGCTAAGTCTTTGTCAGGAATAAACCTGTTGCCAATGTTTGTTGTTCATGCCTGTTGTTATTAATTTTCTTTCTTCCCTACCCCTACAGCAATCATGCTCTGTTATAAATGGTAAGGAAAAAGAGTAAGGGAGCTGTCCTTCCCTCTAGCTTGCAAGAGCAAAGGGCAGTGAGGAGGAGGAGAGGAAGAGAAGAGTATATCAAACCACCTCCAAAATAGAAGTCCATTGGCCGGAATTCCTAAGTCTAAAGCTGTTGTACTCCACCATGGCGGCATTGGATCAGCAGGGGAGATTTATAAAGACTCATCTGGGCTCCTCTCCCATGCTCAAATGTGTCCAGGGATTAACGGAAGCACCAAAAACTTTTTAAAGTTTCCCAGGGTGATTCTGGTGTGGAATCAAGGTTGAGAGCCACAGTCTTGACTCAGTGAGACTTTCCTACCAGGATCAACTCTTTAATTATTCCCTACCTTCCACTCCAACTCATTGACCGGCCCCCTCTCAGCGGTCACGGGATTATATGACATTAAAGCCAACCAAGATCAGGTAGACTTGTCCTCTCTTATGAGACAGTTATGATGTGACTCAAAGAGCACTGGCTCCAAATCCAACAACTACACTCTGCTGCTTCTGTGAAATGAACTATAGCAAGTCATGATGACCCTACCCATCTCCTTTTTCTAAGTTACTGGACTTTGGGGAAATCCAGTGACTATTATGAAGGTCCCTATCTCAGTTTCAGGCATATAGCAATGCATGGGAGTTTAGTGCATATTTTCATCTTTATTTCTATTTGTATAGATGGGGACACAGTTCCCCAAAGGGGTAAAGTGATTCCAGAGCTCTTTCTATTATATCTGATGCTGTTAGCAATTTCCTTATTTGGGTGTTATTGGGTTGTTTTTGTTTGTTTGTTTAATTGGACCAAGTAAAAACACACCATCTTAACTCTATCCATTGGTTATTTCTCATTCCCTTCCCTTCTTCCATCACCATATACACACATACAAATTTGGTTTAAGAGGATCTATAATATAGGAGCAGATATATTAATGCTGCCTCAGGATTTCTAGGGCTGGGACTGCTCACCAAATTCCAGGTCTGAAAATGTTCCACTTTAGAGTCCCAGACAATCTATCTACATCTCCTCTGCTATCTCCCCCATCGACGAAATGGAAAAATCCCACCAGAGATTAATTCTTGCCTGCATGACACTCTAAAGATTAAAATGCACTACATAAAAAAGCAAAGCATTAGCCATAGGGAGGAATAGGAAAATCACCAAGGGGAAGAGGTAATGCCAAGTGAATCAACCAGAAGGTAAGCCTTTACTAAAATTGAACTATAAACTTAGATTCCCCTCTTGATCCCTGGAGTGTCTGCAGTCTGCCTGATTGAGACTTAACTAAAATCAAAATTCCAGGCAAAGCTGCTATATTTATATGAAAGGGACAGCCCATTTTTAAAACGAGAAAATCCGAGGTAAGTTAGTTCTTGGGTGAACATCAGGGTTTCTCTCTCTCTCTCTCTCTCTCTCTCTCTCTCTCTCTCTCTCTTTCTCATTGATCTTCACATTTAAATATTTCTCAGTTAATAGTGTCTTAGGTCAGGTATGGATACAGCTAAATGTCTACATATGAAAAGAAGCCTTTTCTTGACTATCCAAAATACTTTAGAGCCATTAAATAGTTCAAAACCAAAAACACTCTTAGGTACCAATAGAGACTCTTGTCCCTTACTACCACCCCAAAATATTCCAAAGTTCTCCAAATGTATCCTATTTTGGTCAAATACTTGTTAAATCAAGTACATGTTTTCTAGAGAACTGCAAAATCAGGTAGGAGATATTTGTTTGACATTATAAAGTTTGTCTTTCCTGAAATGTCTTCACTGTCCCTTGGGATAACTAAATTTCCCATTTCCACAAGGCCTAATCCTAACATTTTTCGAGAAACCTTTGCTGCTATAACCTATACTGGGCCAGCCTCCCCAAGTTCATAAAGTTAAGAAGCAAAAAAAACAATGAAAGACAAATTTGGATATGACAAAATGAATGACTGACAACCATTGCCTGTACGTGGTTCTCAAAGACATTGGTGGGTGGGAAGAAGGGCTGCTGAGGGGAAGAGACACCTATAAGGTAGTCCCCCAGGAGCAGGAAAGCCAAGGGTGGTCCCCACATCCCAATTTCCCTGGGTCACCTAATGAAACGGGGGCCAGCCATCTGGGAGAGTCCTGGAATCTTTCCTGGAGGTCCCATCCTCCCATGTACATGTAGCTGCCACCAGGTAACACCAAGTTCTGGCCAGGAATGGGCGGATTTGGAAGGCTCAGGCCCCTGCAACTCTCAGATGGCTGGCTGTCGAGTTGGGCAAACTCATTCTGACCATTTCATTAATGTTGCAATATGGCACCAGGGTTTAAGTAAGCGAATATTTTGGACCATACTTTTCCCATCACGAAAAAGTTTTATTCTACTTTTTTTTGGGGGAGGGTTTGTTTATTTGTGTTTGTCTTTTTTTTGTGTGTGTGTGGTACTGGGGATTGAACCCAGGGGCATTCTACCTCCAAGCTACACCCCCAGCGCTATTTTTTATTCTTTATTTTGAAACAGGGTCTCTCTAGGTTGATGAGAGTCTTACTACTTGCTGAGGCTGTCCTTGAACCTGCAATCCTCCTGTCTCAGCCTCCCAAGTACTGGGATTATAAGCATACACCACCACACCCAGCTCCTATTTTATTTTTTATTTTTTATTTTGAAACAGGGTCTTGCTAAGTTGCTGAGACTGGTCGTGAACCTGCGATCCTCCTGTTTCAGATTCCCAAGTACTGGGATTACAGTTATTCTACTTCTTATTGTTCTCAATTCTTTTTTTTTAATTTTAAATGTGATTTTATTGGTGCATTCTATACAGTATTATTTTTGAATATGTATATTTCAACTCCCAGTCACATTCCCAGTTCACTGAGAAGAGGAATCATGTTGTCTATGGCTCTCCTAAACCCCACAGTGTCTAGTGTGAAGTAGATGAGGAGCAGATACTCAACGACTTCTGGCTTCATTGCATTATTGAAGTTTTAGTACAGTATAAAGTATCTTCATAATGATTTCCTTAACTGCCTGGAAATAAATCTGTCTAGTTGAGACACTCCTCGCTCAGAAACAGCCCCTCATACACAGAAGGCCCTGCATGTGGCTCTACCATTGGCCAGACTTTCAAGATCCAACCGGCACATTCCTTCACCAGAGAGTAAATAAAGGAACAAAAAATCTTATTATTATTATTATTATTATTATTATTATTAATTTATTTGGTACTGGGGATTGAACCCAGGGGAGTTCTACACTGAGTTACATGACCGACCCTATTCTATTTTAAAACAGGGTCTCACTAAATTATGGTATGCTGACCTCAAACCTGAGATCCTCCTGTCTTAGCCTCCCAAGTACTGGGATTACAGGCGTTCATCACTGTGCCTGGCTATAAAACATCTTTTTTACAAACATCTTTGGCTAGGCATAGTGGTGCATACCTGTAATCCCAGTACTTGGGAGGTTGAGATAGGAGGACCACAGGTTTGAGGACAGCCTCAGCAATGTAGTGAGACTCTCAGCAACCTAGCAAGACCCTATTTCAAAATAAGAAATGAAATTGGGCTGGGGGTATAGCTTGGAGGTAGAATGCCTCTGGGTTCAATCTCCAGTAACACACACACACACACAC
>PVJS01008333.1:16589-53528 GCA_004027185.1 Glis glis | reverse complement strand
CCAGAGGTGTAGGGGCACAGAGTGCTGCGGGTGGGATGCAGGGAGAAAGGTAGCGGACCCTGGACGGGTGAGGTTGGGAGAGGGCAAGATCCCTGGGGCTTGGGAAGGACCGGGTGTGTCTCGGGGTCAGGGTGACTGGAGGCGGGAGTAAAAGGCCAGGCTGTGGAAGGGGACCTAGACCCCAGGGATTGGGGGGGGGAGCAGCTTGACCCCCTGGCCTGGGCAGCACCCTAAGGGGATAGAGCACCCCCCACCCACAGAGGTCGGAAGCAGGGTTGGCATCTTGGACCTTGAGGTCCCCAGAGAATTCGTTGATGCTGCCGATGTGCCGGAGGACCACGTCCCCGTAGCGGCCGAAGTCGAGGGGCAGCAGGTGGTCGTGGCTCAGCCGGATGAGGAGCTGCCCGGCGAGCTGGGCCACAGCCTGGGCCACCGCGGGCAAGCGGCCCCGCAGCATCCTGTGCAGGTTCTCATGTGTCCTCCTCCGCCTGTCTGCACTCTGTCCCTGGCCCCAGCCCCTCCAGTCACCTGACCCCGAGACACACCCGGTCCCCCAGCATCTTGAGCGCATGTAGGCCGGGGTCCTGCCATTGGTAACAACATGGATAAGACTGGGTGACAATATGCTAAGTAAAATAAGCCAGACACAAAAAGATAAATACTACAGGATCCCACTTATATGTGGGATCTAAAATAGTCAAACTCATAGAAGCAGAGAGTAGAATTGTTGGTGCCAGGGGAGGGGAATGGAGTGATGTTGGTTAGAGGGATCTTCTTGGATACATAGTTTTCCATCAGATTTGTAGTTCTGGCCACCATTTCTTCAATATTTTTGTACCCCTTCTCTCTCCCCCTTCCTTATAGAAGTTCCATTAGGCATATGTTGGTATGCTCAATGGTATAACACAGGTCCCGCAAGCTCTGCTTTATTTTTTACCTATTTTTATTTATTTATTTTTGCTTCTCAATTGAACTATCTTCAAGTTTGATGATTCTGTCTTCTGTCCAGGCAAATCTGCTCTTGAGCCCCTCTAGTGACATTTTAACTCTTTATTTCTATTTGTTTTGCTTTTGTTTTTGGCACTGGGGATTGAACCTCAGAGCTACACCCCCAGCCTTTTTTACTTTTTATTTTGAAACAGGGGCTCACTAAGTTGCTGAGGCTGACCTTGAACCTGTGATCCTCTTGTCCCAGACTCCCAAGTACTGGGGTTACAGGCTTGTGCCACCACACCCGGCTTTATTTTTTTTTAAATAATTTCTATATTTGATATTCTCTATCTGGTAGAAAACTGCTCTCCTACATTGTTTACTATAATTACATTGCTTTAATTCTTTAAACAAGACTTCCTTTAGTTACTTGGACATATTTATAATGGCTAATTTAAAGACTGTCTAGTGAGTCTACCCCTCAGATTCCTCAAGGCCAGTTCTTACTGACTGCCTTCTCGCCGTCTGTGCACAGGTCACATGCTTCTGCTTCTTTACATGTATCACTTTTTTTTTGCATGAAACTGGACGTTCTAAATACAGGTTGTGTTTCCCTTATCTGAAATGCTTGAGAGCCTAAAATGATTTGGATTTTTAAAAATTTTTGGAATATTGGCATATGTACAAGATATCTTTGGGATGGGACCCAAGTCTAAGCATCAAATTCATTTATGTTTCATATACACCTTTTACATATAGCCTGGTAATACTTTTATACTACACACACACACACACACACACCCACACACACACACACACACACACACTGGGGATTGACCCCAGGGGCATTCTATCTCCGAGCTACACCCAGCCCTATTTTATTTTTTATTTTGAAACAGGGTCTCACTAAGTTGTAGAGGGCCTAAATTGGGGAGGCTGGCCTTGAACCTGTGATTCTCCTGTCTCAGCCCCCCCACCAAGTACTGGGATTACAGGCGTGCACCACTACACCCAGCTTCTTTTTATTTTTTTATTTTGAAATAGGGTCTTGCTAAGTTACTGAGGCTGGCCTCAAACCTATGATCCTCTGTTGAGGGCCGAGACCTGTTTTAGAGGCACACTGAGATTATCATCTTGGACCAGCCCAGTTTAGATACATGGTATTTGGCTGGGTGGGATCTGTCCGCAAATGGACACATTCCAAGGGACCTGGTGTAATCTTCAAGGTGCTAATGGTCAATCCTTCCTTCCCCTAGGCTTGTCACATAATTGCTGATCCCTGTTTGATTAATCCTTACCGAAACCTGAGATTATTGCTGATCTCTGTTTGATTAACTTTTACTGCAACCTGTGATAATTGCTGATTCCTGGGTTTGATTAACTTTTATGATGCCTTGTCTAAAGTGTCTATAAAAGCAAGGTGGTGGCTACAGATGGACAGGAGAATTTGTCATCTCTATCTCCTCCCCGACCCCCCAATTATTAAATGTAACTATTTTGCAAATTACCATATCAGACTTCATGTTGTTTCGTGCGAGAAGACCATTGTTAGAAAGCTGCCTGGTGTAGCGACCGTCTGTGGCAGGATCCACAGACTTCAGGAAGTTGTCTGGGCAGCGACCGTCTGTGGCTGGGGACCATAGACTGTTTTG
Organism: Glis glis; assembly: GCA_004027185.1. NCBI lineage: Eukaryota > Metazoa > Chordata > Mammalia > Rodentia > Gliridae > Glis > Glis glis. The sequence continues at coordinate 50,946 of PVJS01008333.1, read as the reverse complement.
TCAGGAAGCTGCTTGGTGCAGCGACCTTCCGTGGCAGGAACCACGGAGTAGATCGTCCGCCAGAGTTACCGCAATAATCCTGTCTCAGCCTCCCAAGAACTGGGACTACAGACATGCACCACTGCACCTGGTTCAGAGCTTTCCTTATATACCTTAAACAATTAAGTCTTTTGGTCTTTGCCATGGGACCCCTTGTGTGTTGGGGCACACCTTCAACATCCCAGAAGTTGATGACTCTGTCTTAACCTTCACTTCCTGCTTGTTCAGAGTCTCAAGGTTGTCCATATATGACAGATTAGAGCTATCTAAGATATTTCCTGTGTGTGTGTGGGGGTACTGAGGATTGAACCCCAGGGGTATTCTACCTCTATATCCCCAGCCCAGTTTTATTTATTTATTTTATTTGGAAACAGTGTCTCACTGAGTTACAGAGGGTCTCCTTAAATTGCTGAGGCTGGCCATGAACCTGTGATCCTTCAGCCTCAGCCTCCCAAGTACTGGGATTACAGGTGTGCGCCACCACACCCAGCTAATTTTCCTTAGAAGTTTCTAACATCCAGGCTGGCAAAGGGGCGAGGGAATGGGTTTTCCCACAATTGGTGGGAGTGTAACTTGGTCAGACTTTCTGGAATACAATGTTATACTGAGGTAGGTTAAAAAAAATAGGTAGAGAGGAGACAAAGAGATGAAAAAGGATAATATAATTTTAATCCAAAACCTTTATGTTTAAACTCCATGGACCTTTTATTTCAGACCTGTCAGTCTCCAAGCCAGTTCTCTCTTCCAGACTTGTCACTCCCAAATTTCTGGGAAATCTTTAAATCTTAAGAGTTACTATAAATTCACTCACTTATGAAATTTCCCCAGGCACTGTTAATTAGCCTATGTAATAAATTAAGCAAAGAGAGCCAGGCGTGGTGGTGCACGGTTCTAATCCCAGTACTTGGGAGCCTGAGACAGGAGGATTGCAGGTTTGCTGCCAGCCTCAGCTACTTAGTGAGGCCCTCTGCAACTTAGTGAGACCATGTTTCAAAATAAAGAATAAAAAATAGGGCTGGGGGTGGAGTTCAGAGTAGAATGCCCCTGGGTTCAATCCCCAGTGCCACAATGAATAAATAAATAAATAAATAAATTAATTAATTAATGAGAGATACGAAATGGCATTCTACCTTCAAGCTACACCCCCAGTCCCCTTAAAAAAATTTTTTTTTGAAACAGGGTTTCACTAAGTTGCAGAGGGCCTCACTAAGGAGCTGAGGCTGGAGCTGGGCATGGTGGTGCACGCTTGTAATCCCAGTACTTGGGAGGCGGAGACCGGAGGATCCGGGTTCGCGGCCAGCCTCAGCTACTTAGTGAGGCCCTCCGCAACTTAGTGAGACCCGGTTTCAATAAAGGAAAAAATAGGGCTGGGGGTGTAGCTCAGAGGTAGAACGCACCTGGGTTCAATCCCCGGTACCGCAAAAAAAAAAAAAAAAAAAAGTAGCTGAGGCTGGCTACAAACCTGTGGTCCTCCTGTCTCAGTCTCCCAAGTACTGGGATTTCAAGCGTGCGTCACCACGCCTGGCCCTTTTTAAAATTTTGAAACAGGGTTTCACTAAGCTGCTGAGAGTCTCACTAAATTGCTGAGGCTGGCCTCGAACCTGCGATCCTTCTGTCTCAGTCTCCCAAGTACTGGGATTGCAGGTGTGCATCACCACGCCTGACTTAGATATGATATTTTAAGAAAACTATAACCGAGGGTACTTTCTAACATTATCTCCTGATCAGATAACGGAGACCACATCAGCCTAAGGATCCTGAGCACAGTCAGACCACCGCAAACCATCCTGTGATCCCCAGACTGATGTCATCCCATCACCTTCCCCTTTCCTGTACTGGGGGTTGAACCCAGGAGCATTCTACCTCCAGGCCACACCCCCAGCCCTATTTTATTATTTTGAAATGAGGTCTTGCTAAATTGCTGAGGCTGGTGTCAAACCTGCGATCCTTCTGTCTCAGCCTCCCAGTTACTGGGGTTACAGACATGCACCACCATGCCTAAGTAATTGTTTTTTTCTGAGGTACTGGAGATTGAACCCAGGGGCATTATACCTCCAAGCTACATCCCCAGTCCTATTTTTTATCCTTTATTTTGAAACTGGGTCTCACTAAGTTGTGGAGGGCCTCACTAAGTAGCTGAGGCTGGCCGCGAACCCGGATCCTCCGGTCTCCGCCTCCCAAGTACTGGGATTATAAGCGTGCGCCACCATGCCCGACTAAGTAATTGTTTTCGATTAAAGTTTTGCCTGTCTTCTTTACTAGATTGCAGACCAATGGGGCACTTATGTGGACTCAGTGTCCAGAGTCCTAGCCAGCTCAGGATGTTTCCAGAAGGAACGAACAGGTGTTGGTGGTGCAGTTTTACATGCTGCCACCAGAGGGCATGGCTGCCCCATGCTCATTCTCCGGGAAGGTGGTGGGGACCCAGGTTGGAGGTCTTCTTTTTCCTTGGATGGGTTCTTTCTCTGCCATGCTTTGCCTGGAGGAGAGCCTGAGGATAACCTCAGCTCTGGGGGCTGCTTCTTAATTTTTTTTGTTTTTTTTTTTTCTTGTGGCACTGGGGATTGAACTCAGGGAAATTCTACCTCCGAGCTACACCCCCAGCCCTATTTTTTATTCTTTATTTTGAAACAGGGTCTCACTAAGTTATGGAGGGTCTCACTAAAGTAGCTGAGGCTGGCCGCAAACCTTCGATCCTCCAGTCTCAGCCTCCCAAGTACTGGGATTACAAGTGTGCGCCACCACACCCAGCTATATATATTTTTTGAAACAGAGTCTTGCTAGGTTGCTGAGAGTCTTGCTATGTTGCTGAAGCTGGCCTCAAACCTGTGATCCTCCTGTCTCAGCCTCCCACATACTACAGGCGTGCACCACCGCGCCTGGCTTCTTTTCCTGCTTTTCACCATGACCTTTTCTGTTTGGTGTTTTGGACGAGTGGCCAGACCCAGTTTGTTGGGACACCCTAGGACTCCAGCAACAAGAGCAGCAGAGACATCTGGGCTGGTGCTCACATGAGTGCACACAGGCAAGTGTGTGCAACGGTGCAGATTTGGGGGGTTGCGAGAGGCGGCTGGCACCCCCTCTTCCCATCCTCACTTTGTAAGCTACTGAGACACAGACACAGGATCGACACAGAGAGGCCAGGACATCAGTGTCATTATGAAGGACACTCGGAGGAGGAGGGAGCCAAGTGGGGCCACATGGGTGCCCCGATACTTTGCATCTGCCAGTCCTGGGTGACATTAGAAATCACAGGCGCCTACTGCTAGGAAGAGCAGGACTGAGGACAGCAGGCCCTGGAGGGGAAGGACTGGTCCCCACAGGGTGACCCCCAGTAAGCAAAGGGCCACAGGCTCAAGCAGACTTCTCCACTTCCTAGAAAGGGTGGAGAGCCTTTCCTGTAAAGACCACGAGCAGAAATGTGAGATTTTCCCAGATCCTGAGTGATAAAATCTAGATCCCCAACGATGAGATCTAGGAAACCCATTTTTGGAAATGAAACAACTGAATCCCTAGCGCCTGCTTCTCAGATGACTGGGTGCTGCGAGTCCTAGATATGGTCAGTAGAAATCGATGTACAGCAAATAGCATCACTTTGGTGGGGGCGTACACTTGGCAAATGCTATGCCTAACCTGGAGACCAATGCCAAAGACCTAAAAGTCATTGTTCATAGCCGGGCGCAGTGGCACACACCTATAATCCCAGTGATTTAGGAGGCTGAGGGAGGAGTGAGACTCTGTCTCAAAATTAAAATAAAAATAATAATAATGGGTTGGAGCTGGGTGTGGTGGTACCCACCTGTAATCCTAGTACTTGGGAGGCTGAGACAGGAGGATCTAAGGTCTGAGGCCAGCCTCAGCAATTTAGTGAGACCCTGCTTCAAAATTAAAAATAAAAGGGGACAGGGTGTAACTTGGAGGTAGAATGCCCCTGGGTTCAATCCCTAGTACTTAAATAATAATAATAATAATAAAAATAAAAATAATAATAATAATGGCTTGGAGCTGTAGCTTATTGGTAGGGCACCACCAGATTCAATCCCCAGTACTGAAACTAAACAAAAAAAGTCCTTGATCATGGGCACCATGGATGCAAGGGAGGGGAGTTGTCTTTTCCAAGGAGTGAAGGGAACAGAAGACCTTGAAGGTGACCATAGACCCCAAAGAGGGTCCCTGCCAAAATATCAGTGGGGAAGGGAGACTGCCGTCCTGTGAGTCTAACCGTTCCCCTGAGTCCAAGTGACTTGCTCAAGGCAAGAGCCAGCTCCCCAGGGGACCATCTTCTAAAGTCTCATGACAAGCATCAAAGACAGATTGGCTGTGCTGCCCTCCCTTGAGCAGGACGTCTGAACCCTGGAAACCAACATCATGTGCTCTCGCAATGACTGGTGTGAGGTGCATCCGGATTCTGAGCAGGACTAAAGACAGGTGATGGTGGGAATTGCAATTTCATCGTTTCTCTGCATTCTACAGACTTCAGGCCTTCTCGCATCTCACCAACGGAGGTCCTCAACCTCCAGCCACGCTGCAGCACCCTTCCCTGAGCATCGGTGTGTGTGCAGAAATGCCTGAATGTCACTCCCCCAGAGCACAGAGGGTGGCATCGTCCGTGACTATGGCAGTACAAGGCATGTGGGAGCTACGTCCATGAGAGCTAGTACTGGGGATTGAACCCAGGGGCATTCTACCTCTGAATTACAACCCCAGCCCTATTTTACTTTTTATTTTGAAATAGGGTCTTGCTAAATTGCTGAGGCTGGCCTCAAACCTGTGATCCTCCTGTCTCAGCCTCCCAAGTACTGGAATTTCAGGTGTGTGCTACCATGACTGGCTAATCCCTATCCCTTTAAAAACGTTTTTTTTTAATTTTTATGTAGATTTTTTTTCTTTATTGAGAAACTTAAGACTTGGGTACATCAAATAAAACCGATTTCTGTGTTTTTTTCAGTTTGAAACAGGGCCTCACTAAGTTTCTGAGGCTGGCCTTAAACCTATGATCCTTCTGTCTCAGCCACCTAAGTACTGGGATTACAGACGTGCACCACCACACCCTGCTAGAGCTGGGTTCTTAACCTGAAGGATTATGGGAGCCAGATCCCATCTCATTGGTAGCTTTAAATTGGCCACAGTGGGAGTATTTACACTGTGGAAATGGGCAGATGCTATGAATCAGGGCTCTTTTTTTTTTCAGAGAGCTGGTTGTGGACAGTCACACCACTGCCCCAGATCTCCCGGGGCTTCTCCAGCCCCAGGTTCCACCTCTACCCACAGAAAGGAGTTTCCCTACACCTGACCAAACCCCAAACCCATGCCCCCCTCCTCTAGAATGGGCGCATACTGTGTTCATGAGCGCGTGGACATGGTGTAGTACTCCAGCAAGTTTGTGTCCTTTCTCTTGTGATAAGAGCCTAATTCCCACGCTTTCTGCCATATGCTAGTGGCTTTATCTTGCTAAGTGTGTGTGTGTGTGTGTGTGTGTGTGTGTGTGTGTGTGTGTTTTATTGGGGATTAAACCCAGGGAGGTTCTACTTCTGAGTTATACCCCCAACCCTTTTTATTTTGAAACAGGGTCTCACTAAATTGCTGAGGCTAGCCTCAAACCTTCAGTTCAGTCTCAGCCTCCAAAGTCCTGGGGTCACAGCCATGTACCACTGTGCCTGAGGCTGTTTTTGAGGTGGGGTCTCACTGTGTTGCCCAGATTGACCCAGAGCTCCTGGCCCAAGGGATCCTCCTGCCTCAGCCTCCCACATAGCTGGTACTACAGGCGCACACCTCTGCATCCAGCCTTGCTAGTATCTTGTTTAGGATTTTTGCACCTATGTTCATCAAAGATATTGGGCTGACATATTTTCCTTTCTTTGAATTTGCTTTTTGGGTCTTAGCAATAAGGACATTCTGGCTTCCGAACACAACTTTTCTGTTCTCTGGAGGTGCTTATGTAAGACTGCCGTTAATATTTTCCCCAAGTGTTTAGAAGAATTTACTAATGAAGTCATCTGAGCCTGTAGATTTCTTGGTGGGGAGATTTTAAATTATGCTGAAGCATAAAGGTAAATTGTAAGGCAGAATACAAGAGGGAGCCAAAGTTAGAAGATGTCTAATTAAATAAATTATGTGTGTGTGTGGGGGGGGTCTTTTTCTTTTTCTTGTGGTACTGGGGATTGAACCCAGGGGCATTCTACCTCCAAACTACACCCCCAGCCCTATTTTTATTCTTTATTTTGAAACAGGGTCTCACTAAGTTGCGGAGGCCTCACTAAGTAGCTGAGGCTGGCCGCAAACCTGTGATCCTCCTGTCTCAGCCTCCCAAGTACTGGGATTACAAGCATGTACCACCACACCCGGCTTGGGGGGTGTTTTTCTAAATGGTTCCATGAATATGGCTTTTTTTCTTTTTGTCCTGGAGATTGAACCCAGGGGCATTCTACCTTTGAGCTACACCCCCAGCCCTATTTTATTATTTTATTTGTTCTAAGTTGCAGAGGGCCTAAGTTGCTGAGGCTGGCCATGAACCTGTCTCAGCCTCCTAAGTACTGAGACTACAAGCCTGCGCCACCACACCCGGCTTGTACATTTCCCTTTAATTATAGTTCCTTACTAGGTGTTCAAGACCAATGTCTTGCCTTACATTGGACAACATGACACAAGGATTTTTTGCTTTTTAATTTTTTTTTTTTTTTGCAGTACTGGGGATAGAACCCAGGGATGCTCTACCACTGAATTACACCCCCAGTCCTCCTCCCTTTAATTTTTATTTTGAGTCAGGGTCTTACTAAATTGTCCAGGCTGGCCTTGAATTTTCTATCCCCTTGCTTCAGCCTCCAGAGTCTCTGGGATTACAGGCATGTGCCATCACACCTGGCAAGACACTAGAACTTTCTTAACACTCCCACAGGGTCACAACCTACGGGGATGTTGTGTGGGACCCCAAGGGAGGGCGTTGCTCCACAAGAGCTCTGCTACCCACAGGTTTGTCCTCAGTGAGAAAAAATCCCTTGGGAGCTGGGCATGGTGGTACAAGCCTGTAATCCTAGTACTTGGGAAGCTGAGACGGGGGATTGCAGGTTAGAGACCAGCCTCAGCAATTTAGCGAGACTCTAACCTAGTGAGACCTTGTTTCAAAATAAAAAAAAATAAAATCAGGCTGGGGGTGTAGCTCAGAAGTAGTATGCCCCTGGGTTCAATCCCCAGTACAAGGGGGGGAAAAGCTCCTGAGGACCCATGTTGCCAAACTCTGGAGGCCAGGGAACACATGCGCTCCTCACCTCCAGAGCTCCGGAAAGAGGTCGATCACGGGTTAGCCATCATTTGAGCGCACACACACCGGGATGCAGAAAACAGCTCGTGGAGGAAACCACCGAGCACTGTTTCTGGGAATGATCAGTCAGGATGTTTCCGTCCAAAGGTAGAGCAAGTCCGAGGCCGAGCATCCCTGGAAAGCCACTGGAACACAGCCTGGGCGGGAGCCATTCTCAGCCTCGCCGGCCGCGGTCATTTTCTGATGGGGTCCTGGGGGTCTCTGGGGATGGGTTGCAATCTCTAGCCCTACCCCGACAGGGCTCCAGGCAGGTAGCCGTGGGTGTCGACAGGGAGCCTTTCCCAGGATGTTTCTTCATCCGGGCCGGCGGCAGAGCCTGTGTCCACCCCATAACCAGGTGTCCCCGCTCTCTAAGGAGAGCCGGGACCCGAGAGAAGTCAGGTCCAGGTGCAGGGTGGGGTGAGACGCAGAGGAGGAGGAAGCCGGCAAAGCACGCGAAATGACCCGAGCATCGGACTACTCACAGCGAGGGAAGAGGGGTGTCTCCAAGGGCCGCTGGGAGGTCCAGAGAGCGGGGCGCCCATCCAGGGGGTGGGCAGCAGGGGGACCCCGCCGGTGGGATTTGCAGTACCCTCGTGTTGGTTCTTAGAGTTTATCATGATCAGCAGCTGCGGGCTGTTGGGTTTCGGATCAGTGAGATGAGGATGAATCACAACAGCCATTATCCCCAGGAGGAAGTTCTAAGGTGACCAGAAAACTGGGATTTATTTATGTATTGGTGCTGGGGATTGAACCGAGGGGCATCCCATCTCCGAGCTACATCCCTAGCCATTTTTATTTTTATTTTGAAATGGTCTCTCTGAGTTGACTTGCTGAGGCTGGTCTCAAAGCTGCGATCCTCCTGTCTCAGCCTCCCAAGTGCTGGGATGACAGTCATGTGCCACCACGCCCAGCACGGGTGCTTTCTTTACTCTTGGGTAAGAGCCTAGGTGTGGGAGAGCTGGGTTGTATGGCAGGCGATAACTTCTAAAGAAAGCACCAGGGCTAGAGTTTTTACGTTGCTGACGCTGAGAGTAGCAATGGCTGCTCTGGTTCCAGTGCTGTAAAGAGGGCTGATGTGGGAGGCTTGGGTGTGAGGAGTTCTTGGATGGGGCCAGCAGGATTCGAAATTCCTGCATGTCCAACTCAGCACCCTTTTCAGAAATCAGGTGTAACCCTGGATAGAAGCCAAGTGCCTCACTATGGGGAAGGGTGGGGCAGCTGCAGGCTGCAGTATATAGACAGGACGGAGTCATGGAGGAAGTGCACAGACCCAGGTGGGTATCAGAATTGGGGGTTGGGGATCTGAGAGGAACCTGGGATGGCCTGGGGGGCCAGGCCCTGGGGACTGATTCCCAAAGAAAACAGCACTAGCTGTAAGAAAGAACTTTATTTCTAAATGGTGCTGGGGGTGGGGTCTGGTAAAAGTACCTGTCTGTCCCTTGCACTGGTGTCCACCCCCCATCTCCTTAGCAGCTGATGGGCCCAGGGAAGGGACAAGAAGCGGGCCTTGGGAGTGGGTGGGAGGACCCCCAGGACCCATGCCTGGCAGGTCCCCTGGAGGAGCCTGTCCCCCATGGCCTGTGGCCCTCAATGCCTCTCATGAGGCCACAGGTCCTCCTCCCTAGCTCGCCAGATGCACCGCCGCTGCAGCCAACGCCTGAGCCCAGAGGACAGCCTGAGCCCAGGGGCGGGTTTGCATCCACCCACATGCCTCTTTCTCCTCCAGCTGGTGCTCCTGGTGAAGAGGGACAAGCTGGGCTTCCTGGTAGTGGCTGCAATGGGGTACAGTTCCCCAGCCAGGGTCCCTGGTCCTCTGTGCTGCGACAGTGCCTGGAGAGGCACTAAAGTCCACAGCGGCAATTAGAAAGCTGTCCCTGTCCACACAAGGTCCTCCAGGAGTTCGGAGGGAGGGGACTGGGGTGTGGTAGGCCTTGAAACTAGGGTGTCCCCCCAGCCTTGCCACATCCCTTCCATCCCCTCTCCCTCTCCACCCTCTGATCCTCAGGACCCAACCAACCCTTTCCCCCATTTTGTCTCCAGTTCTTATCTACGTCCCTGCCCCTCTGCCTTGTCTCTATTCTGTTCTCTCTTTCTGCCCCATCCATGTCCGTCCCCGCCTCCCGCTGGTCTCGTTCCCTTTTTGTGGGTTCCCTCCACCCCGCAAGGGTCAGTTGAAACCTTGGAGTAGACTCGGAAGACCTTCAGTAGACCTCGGAAGGTGGACAGCCGGGAGCGGGGCGGCCTGGGCGCCTGGGAACGAGAGCAGCAGCAGCAGCAGCAGCAGCAGCAGCAGCAAGACCGAGGGCGGCAACATGGCGAGGGCGGGGCGCTGGCAAGGGGCGGGGCGCAGGTCATGGCTCCGCCCCGCCCGGTGCTTCCCCGCTCGCCCCGCCCCTTTCTCCTATTCCCACCCGCTTCTGTGCGCCAGGCCCACCCGCCTTCATCTTCAGAGGCCCGGCGCCTCACTTCCGAGCTGCCCTGTCACCCACAGCCTGGTCAACGGTCTCAGCTCCCCAAGGACTGTTAGATGCCGACAGTTGCGGCCTGGAGCGGTCCTGGAGCTGGGCGCCTCCTTGAGCCACGCCCCAACCCCTTGCCACGCCCATCCTGGCCACGCCCTCGTACCCAAGCCACACCCACCAGCCACCACGCGGCAGCCTCACTCAAGGGTCCCGGCCCTAGGAGGTAGCCACACCCACCCTTTAGCCACACCCCTAGAACCAAGCCTGGCTCCACCCACTGGCCACGCCCTCTCGCAGAGGACCACGCCCTCGGCAGGGCCCTGCAGCTATATGTTGACCGTGGTTCTGGAGACTCACAGCACCCTGACCCACTGCAGTAGCCCAGAGTTGCCTCATCCAGCACTGGGACGGCTGGGCCAGAACCCCGGCATCCCTGGCAGTTCTCTGGGTCCCTCACGCCTGTCCGTTCTCCATTCTTCTTGCATGCATGTATTTATTTATTTATTTTTATTTTTATTTATTTATTTTTTTTTTTTGCGGTACCGGGGATTGAACGCAGGGGCGTTCTACCTCCGCGCTACGCCCCCGGCCCTATTTTTTTTATGCTTTATTTTTGAAACCGGGTCTCACGAAGTTGCAGAGGGCCTCATTAGAGAGAGAGAGAGAGAGAGAGAGAGAGACAGGGAGAGAGAGAGAGAGAGGGACAGGGAGAGAGAGAGAGAGGCGAGAGGAGAGATAAATCACGCGCGCCCGCGCATGCGCGATGAGGTTGGCCGCGAACTCTGGATCCTCCGGTCTCCGCCTCCCAAAGTACTGGGATTACAAGCGTGCGCCACCACGCCCGGCGCATGCATGTATTTATAATAGCCGTTTTAATGTCTTTCTAACATCCCTGTCATTGCTGGGTCTCTTAATTTTTCTCATTATAGGTTGTACTTTTCTGCATCTTTTGTAGGCCTGGCAGAATGATTTTTTTTTTATTGAAAGACAATGTGGCCGGGCGTGGTGGCGCACGCTTGTAATCCCAGTACTTTGGGAGGCGGAGACTGGAGGATCCGGGTTCGCTGCCAGCCTCAGCTCTCTCTCTCTCTCTCTCTCCTTAGTGAGGCCCTCCGCAACTTCGTGAGACCCGGTTTCAAAATAAAGCATAAAAAATAGGGCCGGGGGCGTAGCGCGGAGGTAGAACGGCCCTGCCTTCAATCCCTGGTACCGCAAAAAAAAAAAAAAAAGAAAAAGAAAGACAATGTGAATTTTACGCTTTCATGAGCTAGAATTTTTTGAATTACTTTAAATATTTCGAGCTTTGTAGTTGGATGCACTTAGATCACTTGGAAGCGGTTCGATCCTGTTTGAGCTTTCCTTTAAGTTTCTGAGACAGGGCCAGAGTGACCTTCAGAGCTAATTTGAACCCAATCAACATCCTCCTGAGTCTTCAAGCTGTAGCCTCCTGTATGATGAGATTATTATTTGTGTGTGTGTGTGTGGTACTGAGGATTGAACCCGGGGCATTCTACCTCTGAGCTACACCCCCAACCCTTTATTTTTATTTTGAAACAAGGTCTCGCTAGGTTGATGAGACTCTCACTACTTGCTGAGGCTGTCCTTGAACCTGTGATCCTCCTGTCTCAGCCTCTCAAGTACTGGGATTACAGGCATCACCACCACACCTGGCTATGAGATTATTTCTGTCTGTTAAAAGGTCAACTATTTCTAGCCTGTGTGAGCTCCAGAGACTTCCGCCTGCCCTTTCAGGGAAGTATTTCCATAGCCCCGAGTAGGTTCTGGAACCCAGAGCAGATCTCTGAGGCTCAATGCAGCTCTGTCCCTTCCAGTCCCCTGGCCCACGATTTCTAGCTTCCTTGGACTCTGTGACTCAGAGTCTCATGGACTACCTAGCTGTTTGGTCAGGGATCCCCATCCTGCTCCTGCTGCCCAATGTTCCAAAGCCACAATTTCATCTGCTTTGTCCAGTTTAGGCAGGAGAGTAAAACTGCCCCATTATAGCTAAAAATGAAAGATGAGAACTCTGATTTTTATCAGAGTGGATTATATTATCAGGGTGGATTATATCTTTATAACAGATTATACCTTTGTTTTTATTTTTTGGTACTGAGGCTTGAACTCCAGAACTTGGGGTTCTACCTTCCAGCCACACCCCCAACTCTCATGTGTGTGTGTGTGTGTGTGTGTGTGTGTGTCCTAGGGGTTGAACCCAGGGATCTTCTACCTCCAAGCTACACCCCCAGCCCTTTTTACTTTTTATTTTGAAACAGAGTCTCGCTAGGTTGCTGAGAGTCTCACTAAGTTGCTGAGGCCGGCCTCAAACCTGCGGTCCTCCTGTCTCAGCCTCCTAAGTACTGGGATTACAGGCGTGTGCCACTGTGCCCTGCAGACATTTTATTTATTTATTTATTTTGCAGTACTGGGGATTGAACCTAGGGGCATTCTACCTCTGAGCTACACCCCCAGCCCTATTTTTTATTCTTTATTTTGAAACAGGGTCTCACTAAGTTGCAGAGGGCGTCACTAAGTAGCTGAGGTGGGCCGCGAACCTACAATCCTCCTGTTTCAGCCTCCCAAGTACTGGGATTACAAGCATGCGCCACCACGCCCAACAGACTTTTTTTTTTTTTTTTTTTGCAGTACTGGGGATTGAACCCAGGGGCATTCTACCTCCGGGCTACACCCCCCGGCCCTATTTTTTTATACTTTATTTTGAAACTGGGTCTCACGAAGTTGCGGAGGCCTCACTAGGTAGAGAGAGAGAGAGAGAGAGGGAGAGAGAGAGAGAGAGAGAGCGAGCGAGCTAAGGCTGGCCGCAAACCCGGATCCTCTGGTATCCGCCTCCCAAAGTACTGGGATTACAAGCGTGCGCCACCATGCCCGGCGACATTTTATTTTTTAACTGCTCATTTCTATTTCACATTACCAACATACTTTTATTTCTTAGAGAATGTCTAGGTAGCATAGGTGGTTCGATTTGTCTTTAGGGACTGGCTTCCTCAAGAAGTCCGATTATGTTTGTCAGGACACATTCTCTCCAGGGAGAACATGAATATTGACTGGAAGAGAGGCCCATCAAGTTTCTACTGCCCTGGGTGGGAGGAGGCCAGACACATTTCTGCTTCTTAGAATGGGCTTTATGCAGGACACATGTGACTCAGAACAGAAACCCAGCACCACAGTCTGATTACCTGTTAGCTGAGCCCTCTCCAGATACCTGCTGTTGTCTGAAATCTTGGCTTTTGGAATGCAGAGCCATTCCAGGCTCCATCTTTCTCCACTGAGACCTTCACTGTCCTATCTGTCCTCAGGATTTCTGACACAGCTTTCACTCCATGCCCTTTGCCCACAAGTCAGCAATTCAAAGGAAGTTCACCAACTTGACAGAACACACAGGAGTTTAATTTCCATAATGGGAAAAGGAAATTTTTTTTTTTTGGTCACAACTGCGTCTGTGGCAGCTAGAGAGAAGCTACATTTTCTCTATGGTTTTCACATGATTTGAGGAGCTGGATGTGGTGGCACACACCTGAAATCCCAGTAGTTGGGAGGTTGAGATAGGAGGATCGCAGATTCAAGGACAACCTCAGCAACCTAGCAAGACCCTAAGGGCTGGGGGTATAGCTCAGAGGTAGGATGCCCGTGAGTTCAACCCCCAGCACTAATGAAAATAAAAAGTTATTTGGGGACTGTTGCAACCCTATTGTGCTGTCATATGCTTCCCCTATTTGGAGAGTTTGTTTTCCCCCTATCTCTACATAATTTGGGATGGAATAAGAAACGGGGCGAATCTTGGGCCTCAGATATGTTGTCTTTCATTCATGTCTTTTGTATATTTTAGAGACAAAATTGAAGTCAACTGACCCCAAGTCAAAAGCAGCAGTAAAGATGGGGAGGATGGGGGCAACCTCCCGATGAAGTGAGCGGGTTTTCAGTGGTGTTGAAGAGAGAGCACAGCGTTGCTTGACCAGATGCTTAGTGGTGATGCCCAGTGTACTGAGAACAGCTAGCCAATGTGAGGTTCACACCTCCAACTCCCACTCAACACGATTGCCTGCCTTCAGCAAGACATTATAGACCTGTTCACACTTCATGCCTAATCCACTATGAGAAAAGCAAAATAACAAGTACATAGTCCACGCCATCAAATGTGCTTTGTTCTTGCTTTGCCCTTCTAAGCTCAGGCAGCCCTGTTTGACCCTGCTCCCAAGTGCATTTATATTTATTTATTTATTTATTTATTTATTTATTCATTCATTCATTCTGTAATGGGGATTGTACCCAGGGATTTCTACCTCTGAGAGTACAACCCCAGGCCTTTTTATTTTGACACAGGGTCTTGCTAAGTTACTGCATGCTAGCTGTGAACCCGTGATTTGCCATCTCAGCCTCCCGAGTACTGGTATTACAAGCGTGCGCCACCACGCCCGGCTCCAAGTGCTTTTTTTTTTGTGGTACCGGGGATTGAACCCAGGGGCATTCTACCTCCGAGCTACACCCCCAGCCCTATTTTTTATCCTTTATTTTGAAACCGGGTCTCAGGAAGTTGTGGAGGGCCTCACTAAGTAGCTGAGGCTGGCCGCGAACCTGGATCCTCCAGTCTCCGCCTCCCAAGTACTAGGATTACGAGTGTGCGCCACCATGCCCGGCTCCAAGTGCTTTTTTTAAAAAAATGGGTGTAAAGTCTTAGTTGCCTCTTTCACTCATATTTGTGCTGCTAATAACTATGTATTTTATATTTCCTCAAAGGGCTAACTGAACACCCTTTAAATATGACTTTTCATCAAACCATTATTTCATTTATCCCAAAGAAAGGGCATCTTCATGATAATGGTTAAGATGTATCTCAAATTCAGAAATGTGAAAAATAATTTGACAAAATATGAAATGTTACACATTAGCTTCTTTATTGAGGCAGCTCAGACCCATTTATATATGCAAAACTGTGGGATGACAAAATATGTAATGACCCTTTAACCTTTTCAAATATTTTACTTAAAATATACATTATGATAAGCTTTAAGGACACTGTAGGAAATCTTAGTAGTTACCAATAAAACTACTATAAAGAGTATGTATTTCCTACACGGAATTAGGCAAAATCTACCATTTAATTCCTGTTATGTAGCATATTCATATACATCTAGAAAAATACCTTGAAAGAGTGCTGCACAACAAAAGTGTTAGGCATTTGTGATTTTAAAAAACTTTATCAAAGTGTAATATTCATGCAGAAAAATACACATATCTTAAGTACACAGCTCGGACACACTCAGCTATTCAGCACCCAGATATAGAAACAAATTATTACCAGCACCAGATAAATACCCCTACTAAGCACTGGCCAAGGCTAACTGCTATACAGATTCCTAACCGCATAAACAAGTTTGGCCTGTCTTTAAAATTGTTATACTTTATATAGAATCATACAACATATTTACTTGTCTCTGGATTCTTTCAGCATTGTGAAACCAACTACATTATTGCATGGACTTCAAGTTCATTCGTTCTTACTGCTCGACAGTATCCTACGGTGGAGATATACCACTTCAGTTTATTCATTTCACTACATACATATGCCTTAGGATTTTTTTTCAGTTTCACACTACCTATGTTCTAGCTCATGTCCTTTGGTGGACACATATGTACAATTCTGCCTGGTTTGGGTAAATTGGTACAGCCACACCTAGCTTTAAGTGCTAGCTTTCCAAAATAGTTTGACCAACTAGCAATTCCAGTAATATCAGACTCCCTGTGGACACATCTTTGCCAAAACCTGCTTTTCTATGCCTTCCATTTTAAACATGTCAGTGGATGAGTAGCAGTACACATTGTTTTACATGTGCACGTCCCTGATTACGAATAAAGTTAACGCATCTTTTTGCATTTACTGGTCATCTGGATATCATCCTTTGTGAATCAGAGGGCCGAATCTTTTGCTCATTTTCCCTGTTGACTTGTAGGTGTTCTTTATATCCAAAATCAAGCACCAGAAAACTATGAGCTGCAGGCTAGATCCTGACTGCCTCACATTTGTGAATAAAACTTTATTGGGAAACAGCTATGCTCACTGATGGTCGTTATTTGGTTGCTTTCATACTATAATAGCAAAGTCGGGCAGCCAAGACAGAAAAGCCCCCAAATGTTTACTATCTGGTTCCTTATTGAAAAAGCTCACCAATGCTTTTTCTACAGTCAATTGTTGTCACACATGAGTCACATATCTTATCCCATCCCATCCTGTGTGGTCTCCTGTCCCTTTCTTAATGGTGTCATTCTGACAGAAGTTCTTAAAGTTAAGCATAACCAGATTAACAAATTTTTATAATTATGGTTTAATGCTTTTTAGATCTTGCTTAAATAAAAAACTTCACTTATTCTAAGGTTACAGACTCCTAAGTTTTCCTTGTAAAATTTTTACATTTAGATCTTCAATCCATCTAAAATCAGTTTCTCCATTTTCTGTTAAACTATGCAATTTGATTAGCACTTATGGGAAAGTACATCCTTTTTCCCATTGCACTTTCCTATCACTTTTGTCAAGAAAGATGACTGTGACGTATGGGTCTACTTCTGAAGCCTCTACATTCTATTCCACTGGTCAGTTTGTTTACCTGTATAAAGCCATCAGAATTTTTTTTTTGTAAAGCCATCATAATTTCTATGGCTTTATAACAGGTCTTGCTATCTGGGAACATAAATTCTAGCTTAATTTTCCAAGACAGTCTTGATGTTTAGTGGCCTTTTGACTGTTCATGTAAAACTTTAAATTAGCTTGTTAATTTCTATTAAAGAACTTGTTAGGATTTTGATTAAGACTGCATTTGAGTAAACTTAAGGAAAACTGACATTCTTTTGAGATTATCCTGAAACTCACAAACAAGCTATATCCCTCTCACTGTGTTTTCTTTCTGGATAACATCCTTGAAAATATGTTAACATTTCCTTTAGGCACTTGAGGATTTTTGTTAGTATTGCTTGTAAGTTTTTTGCTTTTGGTGTTTTTTGGCTGGTAGACTGAAAGACAATTTTTACAAAATGACCGGGTATACAGGAACCTTGTTCAATTTGTTCATTTATTCTAGTTATCTGTATGTTTCTCGGAATATTCTACATGCAGTCACATCACCTGCAAATAGATTTTGTTTCCTTTCCAATCCTCCCTTTTCTGCACCTGCCTGGCTAGGTCCTTCTGCATGATGGTGAATAAAATTAGTGATAGTGGATATCCTTGTCTATTTTTTTATCTTGGGAGAAAACTTTCAACTTTTCACCAGTAAGTATGCTGTTTGTTGTAGTTTAAGTTACTCTTTATGCAATTAAGGAAGTTCCTTTCTATTCTTATGGTAAGATCATAAATGGACATGAACTTTCACCACATTTTGCATACCAGATCACTTTTATTTATGTGATTAGGTGTCTGACTTTTGAATATTTAACCACTCTTGCATTCTTGGAATATGAGATTGTCATTTTATCCCTTTTCCAGAACAAATCCATCTCCATTTTGTTTGCCCAGGATTGGGTCATATGACTGCTATGAACAAGTTACAGAAGTCCCTCCTTACGTGAGATTTCACTTTCCTCGGTTTGTTACGTGGGGTCAACTGCAATTCAAAAACATTAAATGGGATATTTTGGAAATAATTCCTAAGTTGTGCACCACTCTGAGTTGTGTATTAAATCTCACAGTATGCGAATCATTCCTCTGTCCAGTGTATCTACATTGCATATGCTACCTGCCCCACACTTAGCAGCCACCCCATTTACCCCACCAACTGTAGCAGTATCACAGTACTTATAGTTTGGTACTATCTGCAGTTTCAGGCATCCACTCAGGGTCTTGGACTGTGTCCCCTGTAGAGAACGGGAGGCTACTGTACTGGCAATCAATGGAGTTACCACAATTGGTATAGACTACTCAGGATTTACTGTCTGTGCCATGTGAAGAAATGACTGGTAGCCAAACTCTTCCAGCAAGGAGTGTAGACAGAAAAGACATTGAGTTAATCAAACAATAGAGGTTTGCCAGAAGCTTATTAAATTGTTCTGAAATCGAGTTGGGCGTGGTGGCACACGCTTGTAAACCCAGTACTTGGTAGGCTGAGATAGGAGGAGCGCAGTTTTGCAGCCAGTCTCAGCAACTTGGGCCCTCTACAACTTAGATCCTATTTCAAAATAAAGAATGAAATGGGGCTGGGGGTGTACCTCAGAGGTTGAATGCCCCTGAGTTCAATCCTCAATACCACAAAAAAAAAAAAAAGTTCTGAAATCCTGGGAATAAGAGTCAATACACAAAAAATCACACTGTATTTTGAAAAACTTGGACAACACTTTGGAATAAGACTAATACTGCTACTCTACACAGTATTAGTGGATTGGAAAACAAAAGTGGCATGAGAGTTGGGAGACTTCAGAGAGTATGAGCAGTGCACTGTTCTTTTTCACTGAAATAGGCGATTTCAAATTGTGTATGCATAGTTTATCAGAGTGGTATTTAAAAAAATCTTATCTTGCTCAAGTGCAGTTAAAAACTTTACAAAAAAACACTATCCTCTAATGCTGAAGCATTCACTAAAAATCCACTTGTAAATTCTCTGAATAGAAAATTATGTACTTGGTTAATTGCTACCTATCAAATATTATCTCACTAACAATATGTCCTGTGAGTACATTTTGCCATCCTAATAGATAAGAATACACACTTTTCACACATTATTCAAACCCAAACATTCATAAAGTTGCATAGAATTACCATTAGATTGCATTTTAAAATATAATAGGAAATGCCATGTTTATTTAATGCTATTGTCCTCATGACCAACTAATTCCTGATGATTTAAAAACTTCATTTTATACAATGAAGGTTTATTCAGAGCTGATAGCTTCTGGTGTCTTTCCTATAAACACTTGTTTTTTACATTAGAAATATGGCTTTTAGCATAACAATTTCCAAGACAATGCTTTCCACATTCATTATAATGACAGATTTCTCCTTAGTATGATTCCCTGATATGTACGTACAGTTTGAATCTAAAATAAATATTAAACATTTAGAAAATCCCACTCCTGTATAAGTTATCTAGTGTTCCGTGAGTCGTATGGTCTTGCTGAAGGGTTTCTTTCCTGTTGCATTCTTAGGTGTTCTCTGAAAATTCAGATTTAAATGGATTTTCCCCATTTAGGAGTATGTATGCTCAGATGAATCATATTTGACTCCCTACTAGATTTCCTACCATCATTATAGTCAGATGGTTTTGTAAAATTGAGATTTGACTTCAGAGACTTTCCACATCAAGTACATTCATGTTTCCTCTTTTATGAATTCTCTGATGGCTATTGAAGGCTGACCTGTGGTGGAATTTTTTTCCACATTCATTACATTCATAAGGTTTCTCTCCTGAATGAGTTCTATAATGTACAGTGAGGTATGACTTCTGAGAAAAGACTTTCCCACATTCATTACATTCATAGGGTTTCTCTCCTGAATGGCTTCTATAGTGTACAGTGAGGTTTGACATCCGAGAGAAGACTTTCCCACACTTACTACATTCATAAGGTTTCTCTCCTGAATGAATCCTATGATGAATGGTGAGATATGACTTCTGAGAGAAGAACTTTCCACATTCGTAGCATTCATAGGGCTTCTCACCTGTGTGTACTCTTTGATGTCTAAAAAGGGATGAATTATGGGAGAAGGTTTTCCCACATTCATTGCATCCAAAGGGTTTCTCTTCTGAATGACCTCTGTAATGTACAGTGTAGCACGACAAGTCAGAGAATGATTTTCCACATATATTACATTCATAGGTTTTCTCCCTCTTTGGAAGTGACTGGTGCTCACTGAAGGATGAATTTTCAAGGTAGGTTTTCCCACACTCATTACATTCATAGGGTTTCTCTCCTAAATGGGTTGTATGATGGTCAGGGGGATATGGCAACTGAGAGAACTTTCCACATTCACTACACTCGTGGAGTTTCTCTTCTGTGTGTACCTTCCGATGCCTGATGAAGGCTGAATTTAAATTGAAGGTTTTGCCACACTCAGTGCATTCATAGGGCTTCTCTTCTAGGTGACTCCTATAATGTATAGTGAGGTATGACACCCGAGAAAAGAATTTCCCACATTCACTACACTGATAGGGTTTCTCTCCTGTGTGTGTTCTCTGATGTGTAATAAGGGTAGACTTTCGGTAGTAGGACTTTCCACACTCGTTACATTTATAAAGTTTCTCTCCTGTGTGTGTTCTCTGATGGTCACTAAGTGCTGACTTGCGGGAGAAGGATTTCCCACATTCATTACATGGATAGGGTCTCTCTCCTGAATGATTTCTCTGGTGAAGGGTGAGATGTGTCTTCTGGCAGAAGGTTTTCCCACACTCCTTACATTCATAGGGCTTCTCTCCTGAATGGGTTCTCAGATGCTGCGTGAGGTGTAACTTCTGACAGAAGGTTTTCCCACATTCAGTACATTTATAGGGCTTCTCCTCTAAGTGTGATCTCCGATGTACGGTGAGGGTTCCCTTTTGACTAAAGGACTTCCCACACACATTACATTCATAGGGTTTCTCTCCTGTGTGGGCCCTCTGATGTATAATGAATTTTGACTTTTTACAGAAAGATTTCCCACATTCTGTGCACTCAAAGGGCTTCAACTCGATCTGTGATCTCTGATAGGCATTCAAATTTGATATCTGGATAAAATCTGGTCCAGAATCATCCCAGTCATAGGGCTTCTCCCCCATGAAAGCTCTCTCATGAGCAATGAAAACAGCTTCGCTGTCTAAAGCTTCCACACACTCATATTCAAAGGGTTTCTCCAAAATGTTGACTTTCTGCAGAATACTTTCTTCCCTTGGAGAAGAGATGTCCCCATTTTGATTAAACTCATAGGGTTTCTCTCCATGGTATGTTTTCCCACATTCAGTACACCCATCAGGCTTCTTTCTTGCATAGCTTCCATCACTACTAATTAATTCTGAAACGGATTCTAAATTCTTCCCACAGGAGACACAACTGTGAGCAATTATGCCTGGAAGAACGAGATCTGTTTCCACATGGTAAGTTTCATCAAATGCATCTCCTCTCTCTCCCACCAGGCTTTGGCTATTGGTATCAACAGCTTGCCTTGAATGTCTGTCGTCATTTTCTTGGATTTTCTCAATCAGGTCATCAACTTTCCAGACTTCTGAAAAATATTAAGATTAAACAAACTTTGTAAATCAGAATACACAAGCAACAGAATTGGAGTGGTACCTAAGTGTCTTATTCATGGAGCTGACTCTGGCTTCTGGGTCAGCCTCCATGAATAAAAAGAAAAAAAAAAATTGAGCCGGGCGTGGTGCCACACTCTTGTAATCCCAGTACTTGTGAGGCTGAGACAGGATGGTCGCAGGTTCAAGGACAGCCTCAGCAAGTAATGAGACTCTCATCAACCTAGCGAGACCCTGTTTCAAAATAAAAATAAAAAATAGAGGTGGGGGTGTAGCTCAGAGGTAGAATGCCCCTGGGTCCAATCTCCAGTAACACACACACACACACACACACACACACACACACACACACACACACACTTGAATATAGAGGCCTTTTTCAGCATGGATTAGTAATACAACACACACACACACACACACACACACACACACACACAGGCAAGGGGAAGGAGGAGGGTGGAACAGGACTCAGTAGCAATTAAAAAAAGGGGGGGTAAATTTCCACTGATTACAAAGTACCTTTGTTACTGTTACATATATTATGTTTAAAACTTTAGTGGAAAAGATGAAACAAACCCAAGACATGAGCAGAAAACAGTCACTGAAAGAATGCTAAATCTAGTGAGAAATGGAATGACTCAGAGCAAAAGGGATCAGGAGGAGAGCAAGAACAGTCACTGGGTGTACATGCAAAGGGAATATTCAAGTCTGGATAACATTTGGGGAAAATTGATTACAATTCAAATCATGTTGCAAGCCATCACTTCAACCAAGACTACTATTAGCCTAGACCCTTCCAAAATCTTTGTGTTTCTACTCTGCACATAAATCCAAACATACATTCGAAAAGCTCCAATTTCCTTAAATTTGGGGACGGTCCCATAACCAGGGATTAGAACTGTTTATGACACAAAACAAATGTTTCATTAAGTTTAGCCATTAACCTTCTTTCTACTTGCTGACTTAAATTCCCCCAAGCCAGTTATGTCCCTATCATATTTTTTCTTAATTCTGAATATAAAAAAGAATTCCCATACTCCTTGGTTTCATACAGCATAAAACCTTAAATATAAAATTCATAAAGCTGCCCCCACAATATTAACTGGAATGACCATTTTTTTTTTAATTTGATAATCTGTTCACTTACTTGGATGACTTTGGGAGAGGAAGTCACCTTCTATTGTCCATGGCTCTTCTCCCTGCTCCAACTTAATGATCACATTTGGTTTGGTTACATCATACCCTATAAACAAGAAGTGGAGAAGGACTTAAGACTAGCTGGCTGGCTTCAGAATCTCTGCAGTGTAGGATGCTGCTGCCCCACAGACTGCATAATAAAGAGCCTCAATTTTTACCTTATAAAAAATTAGAACCTCTAAATGGAGAAGTAAAAATACAAACATTCAACCTTGCCAGGTGTGGTGGCACATGCTTGTAATCCCAGCACTTGGGAGGCTGAGACCGGAGGATCCGGGTTTGCGGCCAGCCTCAGCTGCTTAGTGAGGCCTCCCACAACTTAGTGAGACCCTGTTTCAAAATAAAGAATAAAAAAGTAGGGTTGGGGGTGTAGCCCCGAGGTAGAGTGCCCCTGGGTTCAATCCCCGTACCGCCAAAACAAAACAAAACAAAACAAAACAAAACAACATTCAACCTATGTCCAAAAGGAAATAAATGGCCTAACCACTTGTTTCTTCAACTGCAATGTTAAAATTATTAAGATGAAAGTGTCAAGAACACAAGCTGTCCTCACCCACAGAAATGAGGTTGCTGTAGTTCTCCAGCATCACATCCCTGTACGTCATCTTCTCGTCAGGGTCCAGCTGCTGCCACTCCTCCTGGGTGAAGTCCACAGCCACATCCTTGAATGACACTGGCCCCTGCAATGGCACCACAATCAGAACTGCCTGACATGGGAAGACACACAGGGACAAGATCTTTCCAGGCTAACTGGTAACTCAACCATGAATATTGTAACCTTATTTTATGTTACAGGTTGTGAAAGAAATATAAATTATACAGGAAACACATTGCCTTTTGGTTCTTTAATGTATAAGAAACGAAAACAAAAATAAAAACAAAAAATGAGTTTCCATTTTACAACTGAATTCTGTGTGGTTTGGGGGATGTAAGATGAGTTAAACACCATTCTTAGCCAGGCAGGGTGGTGCACACCTGTAATCCCAGTACTTGAGAGGTTTGAGACAGGAAGATTGCAGGTTGGAGGCCAGCCTCAGCAACTGTTCGAGACCCTCAGTCACTTAGCAAAACCCTTTTTCAAAATAAAAAATAAAATAGGGCTGGGGATGTAGCTAAAGGTAGAATGCCCCTGGGTTCATTCCCCAGTACCAAAAACAACCATCACAACAAAAAACCCACACACAATTCTTCTTAAAAAGCTGACGGCCTTGCCAGGCGTGGTGGCGCACGCTTGTAATCCCAGTACCTGGGAGGCGGAGACCGGAGGATCCGGGTTCGTGGCCAGCCTCAGCTCCTTAGTGAGGCCCTCCACAACTTCGTGAGACCGGTTTCAAAATAAAGGATAAAAAATAGGGCCGGGGGTGTAGCTCGGAGGTAGAATGCCCCTGCGTTCAATCCCCAGTACCGCAAAAAAAAAAAAAAAAAAAAAAGCTGACAGCCCAATGAGAAAATATATGTGTAAGCAAACAGACATGTAGCTTTCTTCAGTCTCCCTTGCTAGCTGGTCTCCCCTTCTGCTGGGCCCTATCATGTGGAGCACCATGACTCAGGCAGACTCTCTTTACCATCATCATCCTAACACTCTCACCCAGCTTCAGCTGGCACAGCCAGCTACCTCCTGCCTATTTGCAAAGTTAAGTTTACTTCCTTCAAGTATCATCTCCAACATCTCATTCTTGCAGCAATATATATATATTTTTTAATGAATGGACAACCAAAGCTGTTATAGAGTGATGTATGCAAGGTGAAGAGTAGTTTCACAAATAGGAGTCAAACTAATTTAGCTTTATGCTCTCAGATTAGGTTTCACAGATTCGGTTAATTTGAAGTCCTTAAGAATGAACTGTGTTTTCTACAGGATTAAGGGGGAAAAGACGAAGAGGAGGTATAAAAAGGTACCGGTGGCAAAAACTGAAGCAGCATCAATGTTTAAGAGGTTGGTATGTTCGAGGACAGCCTCAGTAATGTAGTGAGACTCTCAGCAGCCTAGTGAGACCCTGTTACAAAAACAAAAAATAAAAAAGGCTGGGGGTGTAGCTCAGAGGTAGAATGCCCCTAGGTTGGTATGGAAGAACACACCAAAAGACACCCAGGAAGCACTTTCTTCAGGACAGCTTTTGACAGTAAGGGTTAATTGTAATTTAAGAGTAAGGTAAATCAAACATACACAATTACTTTCCTGTCTCAAAACGAAACAAAAAAGTCAAACTCAAAGACATGGAAAAAATTCTATTCTCTCTCTCTTTCTCTCTTTGGTACTGGGGATTGAACCCAGGGGCTTCTACCTCTGAGCTACACATCCAGTCCTTATTTTTTTATTCTTTATTTTCAAGCAGGGTCTCACTAAGTTGTGGAGGGCCTCACAAAGTAGCTGAGGACATCTCTGAGGTACAGAGAAGACAAAAGAGCCCAGGGCCACAGGAGGCACAGGATTTTATACAGGGCTGATGTGCTGTGACCAAAGCAAGCGGCCAACTCTCCAGGGCTACGCAAGGCCCAGGGCTCCCGTGGGTGTCAGTGATTGGCTGACAGAGAAATGAACCACAAAACCCCGTGAGCAGCATGCATGACCTGGTCTAAGCTCACAGAGCAACCAGATGAATGCTGAATCCAATGAGAAGCCTCTGGTCATGGTAGTGCAGCCAGAGACATGGCAGAATAAAAACACTCCAGACTTCTATCGCTAGAGTGACCATATATGCACTGTAAAAAGAGAAAACTTCTGCCTGGGACAAATGATAAGCCAGATAGGATACCAGGAATAAAGACACAATCCAAGACGTCTCACGCAAACCAAGATGTACATTCAACTCTATCCATACTGGAAATAGATTCTTTTTCCATAAATGCAAACTCTTGCAACATGAGTAAATAACCTTACCTGCCAAGGCACAACTGCAAAACAAAGATGCCCATCTAACGACATATCCCTACCTATTATGTCCTGATTCTGCAGCCATTCCCTCCATACATGAAAGAGGGTGATTGTTTTAATGCACTCATGGTAGTTATTAATAATTATTCTCTCACAAACTGCAAAAAAATAAAGAACTATCGAGTAAGTGAGGAAAACAGCATAAATAAAAGAGAAGCATCAAGATGAAAACTCAACATTGATGGGACCAAATTCAAAAAGGAAAGAGAACTTAAATTTTGTCTAATGATTCACATTTTTAAATAAATTAAGCAGGATATTACTTACATAAAATGAGAACATCCTGCTAAGAAATAGCCATTGGAGAATATGTAGAACTTAAAGACTAGCTTGTTGAATTACTTTTAATAAATCCTCAAGAAAGAATGATTAACAAATGGGACACAGGATATATAACTTAGGAAGTCTCTCAAAAAATAAGAAATGGAAGCCGGGCGTGGTGGCGCACGCTTGTAATCCCAGTACTTGGGAGGCTGAGACTGGAGGATGCGAGTTCGCGGCCAGCCTCAGCTACTTAGTGAGGCCTCCGCAACTTAGTGAGACCCTGTTTCAAAATAAAAATAAAAAATAGGGCTGGGGGTGTAGCTCAGAGGTAGAATGCCCCTGGGTTCAATCCCCAGTACTGCAAAAAAAAAAAAAACAAAAAAAACAATGAAAGCACATTTCACCAGACACAAAAGTCAAATCCAACAGATTCAACATTTTCAGAAACAGACACCTGGGCTGAAGAACCACGTAAGCCTTCACATTGAAACTGAGCTCTAATGTGCAAATGAGAATCCTGTGGAAGAAAATACAGAGATTCAGAAACTTCCTGATAAAATATCTAAAACTGAGGCTAGAGATAAGAGCTCAGTGGTAGAGTGTTTGCCTAGCATGTGTAAGGCCCTGAGTTTGATCCCCAGCACTGAAAAACAAACACAAACAAAAACACTATAGTTTAAAAAATTCTAGCCGGGCGTAGTGGTGCACACATGTAATCCCAGTACGTGGGAGGCTGAGACAGAAGGATCACAGGTTTGAGGCCACCCTTGGCAAACTTAGCAAGACCTTGTTTCAAAATAAAAAGTAAAATAGGGCAAGGGTGTAGCTCAGTGGTAGAATGCCCCTACGTTCAATCCCTAATACCACACACACATGCAAAAAACAACAACAAAAAAAGGAAAAAAGTACTTTGGGAGTCGGAGACCAGAGGATCCGGGTTCGCGGCCAGCCTCAGCTCGCTCTCTCTCTCTCTCTCCTTAGTGAGGCCCTCCGCAACTTCGTGAGACCCGGTTTCAAAAATAAAGTATAAAAAAATAGGGCCGGGGGTGTAGCGTGGAGGTATAACACCCCTGGGTACAATCCCCGGTACCGCAAAAAAAAAAAAAAGGAAAAAAAAGCTAAAATGTTAGAGGAAAAACACACACTAGCTATCATGATACCTGACATTCTACTTCTTGTCTGATAGAAAACAATGGAGAACTGCCCACAGTTTGGAAGAAAAAGGATTTAGGACTTAGAACTGTATACCAAGCCAAACTATTATGTAAGCATAAGGACACTATAAAGCCACTTTCAGAAAATCAAGATAACTTATTATATAAGAAAATAGTTCCTTTAAAACACTCAAAGCATAGTGGCACATGCTTGTAATCCCAGTACTTAGGAGACTGAGACAGGAGGATTTCAGGTTCGCGGTCAGCCTCAGCAACTTAGTGAGGCCCTCTGTAACTTAGTAAGACCCTGTTTCAAAATAAAAAAAAAATTAAAAACAGGACTAGGGTGTGGCTCAGAGGTAGAAAGCTCTGGGTTCAATCCTCAGTAACCCTACCCCCAAAACCCACTCAAACCTTAGTGAAAGATCAGCAAGCAAGGGTTTTCAGTGCTATGAGCAGATCTGGGGACTACAAACATTTTAAAAAGGTAAGTGCTCAGTGAATATGTTACATTCTCCTAATATTCATAAAGGATGCACCAACCACAGGTAGACACCTACCAACGAAGCTACAATGGTGCAGGTCCCCAGATTGAGACTCCCTGAGATGAAAAAGGTAGAGCTGCTACCTCAAACAGAACATCCAAGTTTATCCATGAGCAAGAAATGAGCTGACAGATTCACCTATAGAAAGTAATAACTTCTGGCTAGTACTTGGGAGGCTCAGACAGGAGGATCAGAGGTTCACAGCAACCAGAGCACAGGAATCAGAGGTTGCCAGCCTCAGCAACATTGCGAGGCCCTCCACTACCTAACGAGACCCTGTTTCAAAATAAAAAATATAATAGGGCTCAGGGTGTAGCTAAGAGGTTGAAAACCCCTGGGTTACATCCCCAGTACTACAAAACAAACAAACAAACAAACAAACAAACAAACAAATAAAAGAAAAGAAAGGAAGGAAGGATGGACAGATGGACTAACTTCTGGGGTAAGTTAATTCAGAAGGCAACAGTATTGTAGAGACTGGAAGACTGATCACTGGGCATGCTGGCACATGCCTGTAATCCCAGCACTTGGGGGGCTTAGATAGGAGGATCGCAGGTTCACAGCCAGCCCCAGCAATTTAGCAATACCCACCGCAACTTAGTGAGACCCTGTTTCAAAATTCAAAAGTAAAATAGGGCTGGGGATGTAGCTGAGAGGCAGAATGCCCCTGGATTCAATCGCCAGCGCCACATACACACACACACACACACAGACACACACACAAAAGACTGGTCAATAAGTAACATAAAATTGCTACCAATATCACTTATAATAATATGAATGGCCAAAATAAAATACTGACAAAATCTAATACTACATTTAAAAGATAATATATGAGCCGGGAGTGGTGGCGCATGCTAGTAATCCCAGTACTTGGGAGGCTGAGACCGGAGGATCTGGGTTCGCAGCCAGCCTCAGCTATTTAGTATAAGGCCCTCCGCAACTTAGTGAGACCCTGTTTCAAAATAAAGAACAACAACAAAAAATAGGGCTGGGGGTATAGCTCGAAGGTAGAATGCCCCTGGGTTCAATCCCCAGTACTGCGAAAAAGAAAAATAATATATAAGCCAGGTGTGGTGGTGCACGCTTGTAATTCTAGTACTTGGGAAGCTGAGACAGGAGGATCGCAGGTTTGAAGCCAGCCTTGGCAACTTAGCGAGGTCCTCCGCAACTTAGTGAGACCCTGTATCCAAACAAGAAATAAAATTGGGCTGGGGGTGTAGCTCAGAAGTAGAATACCTCTGGGTTCAATCTCCCATGCCACAAAAAAATAAAAATAAATAAATAAATAAGATAAAAGATAATATATAGACAGGTGTGGTGGTGCACACCTGTAATCCCAGTACTTGGGTGGCTGAGGCAGGAGAATCCCAAGTTCAAGAATCCCAAGCCTCAAAATATAGTGAGACTCTCAGCAAGCCAGCGAGACCCTGTTTCAAAAACAAAAAATAAAAAGGGCTGGAAGTGTAGCTCAGAGGTAGACTCTCCTGGGTTCAATCCTTACTAACACACACACACACACACACACACACAAATATGTAATAGCTAAATGGGACTTATTTTAAGAATACAGATTAGCACACTACTTGGAGAACCATGAATATAATATGCCACTGTAATATAGCTAATATGAAAACTTTTATATCTACAAAGACACTTGTGAAAGCCTGACAATATTCAAAATGCATACTGAATTTAGAAACTGATAGATACTTCATTAACATCAATATGTATGTATATACATCAGCACATTAGTACATACTCTTATACCCTAATAGGCACAGTATGTGAGATATGTACAAACCTGTATGTGACATATTTACACAAATATCTCAACCATACACAGGTGTAACATGTATGCATGCATGCGTGCGCGTGCGCGCCCACACACACACACACACACACACACATATACTTTTAAACCTGTACATATAAACAAATATACACATGTTTATGCTTTAATCCTCTCAGTACTGAAGACAGGATTTTACTTAATGGGGAAACATTACATACATTACCACTAAAACTAGGACAGAGGTAAAAATGCTCATTGCCTCCAAATAAAGAAAATAATTAGAGGAATGTAATTGATAAAGAAAAAGTATTTCTCTTTACAGATGATATGAAAACTCAGAAAATAAACGATGAAACTGACCCAAGACAATTCTGTTAGATGGCAGAATATAAAAATAACACACAGCCGGGAGTGGTGGCACATACTTGTAATCCCAGTACTTGGGAGGCTGAGATAGGAGGATTGCCGGTTCAAGGACAGCCTCAGCTACTTAGCGAGGCCTGTGCAACTTAGTGAGACCCTGTTTCAAAATAAAGAATAAAAATAGAGCTGGGGATGTAGCTCAGAGGTAGAATGCCCCTGGGTTCAATCCCCAGTATGGCAGAAAAAAAACATAATAAATAAATAAATATCACTGAAATTTATACACAGTTTACAGTAACAACACAAAGATAAAACTCAACATAAAATGTGCAAAATCCCTACTAGGAAAACTTGAAAATACTCCTAAAAGACATGGCAGTAGATGTGAACGAATGGAATATTCCCGTTCGTAGATAGGTCACTTTAATAATACAAAGATGTTAGTTACCCTAGGCTGCTTTACAAATATGTGATCCCAACAAGAATACCAAAAAGCTCTTTCCTGGAATTAGACAAGACACTAATGTTCATATGAGAAGGGAAAAAAATTAAGAATGACTAGGAAAATTTAAAAACGAAAAATAAAGTTATGAAGGGGGCCTAGTACTACGGTAATTAAAACAATGCCTTTATGATTGAAATAGTTTGGTAGGGCTAGGGGTGTAGCCCAGTAGCAGAGTATGGGCTTAAAATGCATAAGACCCTGGGTTCAATCCCAAGCACCAGAAAACAAAAACAAAAAAGTATGGTGCTAGTATATGAATACAGGTAAGACTGTGAAAAAGAAAAAAATCTATAAACAAACTTTTATGATTGTATGATAATGGAGACATCTCAAATCACTGAAGCAGAAATGACTTTTAATAAATGGTGCTACAGTTTGGGTGTGGTCTAACCATCCCCCAAAGGTCCATTGTGACTAGTTTTAGTCCCCAGGGTGGCACTTTTGGGAGGCGGGACTTAGTGAGAGGTCCTTAGATCACTGGGGGCTTGTCCTCAGAAGAAACAGTGGGACTTCACTCTCTCTCTTTGTCACTTCTAGTTTGGCGATATAAGCCCTTACACACACAGACCTCTACCATGACGTGACATAGCAAAGAACACAGCCTTTGCCAGCATCATGCCCTTGAACTTGAAAACTGTGAGCTAAATAAATCCTCTCTTCTAATAAGTTAGCTGCCTCTCGTATTTCGTTGTAGTAACCCACGGTTGAGTAATATAAATGGTGTAAGAGCAAGTGATAACCATTTGGATATGAATTAAAATGCATTCACACCTTATGCATAAAAAATAAAACTCTGAGCTGGGTGTGGTGGTGCACACCTATAATCCCAGTACTTGGGAGGCTGAGACAAGGGGATTGCAGGTTCAAAGACAGCCTCAACATAGTGAGACTCTCAGCAACTTAGTGAGACCCTGTTTCCAAATTAAAAAAAAAAAATAGGGCTGTGGTTGCAGCCAGAGGTAGAAGGCCCCTGGGTTCCATTTTTAGTACAACCAACCAACCAACCAACCAAAAACTCTGGCTGGGTTTGGTAGTACACACCCGTAATCCCGGTTTTTGGGAGGCTGAGACAGGAGGATCGCAGGTTGAAAGCCAGCCTCAGCAACTTAGTGAGACCCTCAGCAAATCAGCAAGACCCTATTTCAAAATAAAAAAATAAATAAAAAGGGCTGGGGGTGTAGCTCAGAAGTAGAATGCCCCTGGGTTCAATCCCCAGTATAATAAATAAATAAATAAGTAAATAATTGGGTCAGTGATCTAAATATTAAAAACCATACAGTAAAAAGTAGGTTAAATTTTCTATAAGCTTGATGTGGGGAAGGGCTTTCTAATTATGACTCAAAATACAGAGACATTGGACTTCTGCTTTCAACCATGATGGACTAACAGAGCACATCAGACAAAATAAGTGAAGCAATGGTTTTCAGGACCCTGATCACTAGGCAGCGAAGGACGGCAGTCCATCAGAGATGGGAAACTGGGGAAAATGCCACCCATAAGGAAGAAAATAACCTTTCAATCCAAACTGGCCCAGAACTGACACAAATGTTACCATTAGCAGAGATTTAATTTAAAATTATACTCCATATGTTCAAAATAATTGAGTAGATATAGATAAAACTCTTTTTTTTTTGGTGGTACCGGGGATTGAACCCAGGGGCGTTCTACCTCCGCGCTACACCCCCGGCCCTATTTTTTTATACTTTATTTTGAAACCAGGTCTCACGAAGTTGCAGAGGACCTCACTAAGTAGAGAGAGAGAGAGAGAGAGAGAGAGAGAGCGCGCGCGCGCTGAGGCTGGTCGCAAACCTGGATCCTCTGGTCTCCGCCTCCCAAAGTACTGGGATTACAAGCGTGCACCACCACGCCCGGCCCCTAGATAAAACTCTTAACATAAAATGTTAAAAGGCCGAAACTATACTTCTATAGGTAAAAACTACAATATCTGAGATGAAAATTATACTGGACAAAATTAATGACATTTCAGGGCAAAAAAAGACCACTGAACATGAAGACAGCAATAAAAACTATATAAAATGAAACAAAAAATTAAAAAATAAAAATAAAATAACATCAGTGAACTAGGACAATTTCAAGGAAACTAATACACCTTAGTCAAAAGTAAAATGACAGCAGATAAAAATATGGACCTATACAAAGGAATGGAGAGTACTAGAAATGGTAACTATGTGTTTTCTCTCATTACTTCAATCTCATTAAAAATAAATGACTTTAATTAAAAATAATGTCTTGTAGCCGGGGGTGGTGGCATACGCCTGTAATCCTAGTACTTGGGAGGCTGAGACAGGAGGATTGCAGGTTTGCGGCCAGCCTCAGCAACTTTGTGAGGCCCTCCACAACTTAGTGAGACCCTATTTCAAAATAAAAATAAAGTAGGGTTGCAGGTATAGCTCAGAGGCAGAATGCCCCTGGGTTCAATCTCCAGTACACCACACATACACAATAAAAAAAAATGTATTGTGATACTGACACCATAATGTAAAAATTGAAATAAAATAATAGTGTAAAGACGGAAAGGAAGTATCCTATTGAGAGCTTCTGATACTCTAAGTAAAATGCTATATTCTTTGAAGATAAAATATGATAAATTTACAACTGCATATGTTAAATCCTAAAGTCCCTACTAACAGAGCAATATTACAGCTAACAAACCAACAAAGGACATAAAATGAAATCATACAAAATAGTCAACCAAGGGAGCTGTGTAGCTCAGTGGTAGAGAGCTTGCTTTGGCACGCACAAGGCTGGATTCAATCCCCAGCACTACAAACAAATCAAAACAAAACCTCAGTCTAAAGGAAGACTGAGAAGAAAAACAAACAGAAAGTATAGTGCAAATAGAAAACACACAATAGACCATAACCTAACCAGATAGAGCAATAATCAATTTGCATGTAAATGGTCTAAACACTCCCCAATTAAGAGAAATTGACACACTCATTAAAGAAAGCAAGGCCCAACTCTATGCTATCTATAAGAAATGCACTCTAAATATAAAGCTGCAAGCAGGTTAAAAGTAAAAGAATAGACTAAGACAGAAAAGAAAGGCAGAATGGCTTCGTAAATAATAGACAAAGTACATTTCACAGCACAGAATATTGCCAGAGCAAGGAAAGCCATTTCACAATGACAAAGTGGTTGGTTAATCAAGGTGGCATAACAATCTTGAAGGCTTATGTACCTAATAAAATACATTAAGAGCTGGGCATGGTGGCACACACTTGTAATCCCAGTACTTGGGAGGCTGAGACAGGAGGATAGCAGGTTCTAGACCAGCCTCAGCAACTTAGCGAGACTGTTTCAAAATAAAAAATAAAATTGGGCTGGGGGTGTAGCTTAGAGGTAGAACACCCCTGAGTTCAATCCCCAGTACCACCAAGAACAAAGAAAAAAAAATATATATATAGAAAAAAGGAAAGAATTGCAAAGAGAAATAGACAAAGCCACAGTTGCAGGAGATTTCACTTCCCCTGTCACAACCAACACAACTAGGCTGAAAATCAGCAAGGACATCATATGCCTGAACAAATCCAACCAACTTGATCTGTTCAACACTTACACAACACTCCACCCAACATGAGCAAAACAGGCCATCTTCTCCAATGTGCACGGAACTTTTCCAAGACGGATCCTATTCTGAGACATAAATCTAAAAGTTTTCGTGTAGTGTTCCAGCCAAAATTCAAAATCTAAGTGGAATCATGAAGAAATATCAGGGATACCTAAATTCTAAGACTTCTATAAAATAGCTGGCTTATATTCTTGAAATAGCATAATGTCACTGAGAAAGTATTCCATATTATTTAATAGACTTAAAAAACATGTATGTTGTTTTCTCTCATCTGTGGAACATAAAGAGAAAATAGGAAAGAAAAAGGACTTCATGGAAATGAGGAAAGAGACCAGTAGAACAGTGGAAGGGGATTGGATGAGGAGAACAGAAAGGGGAAAAGGAGGCTTGAGAAAGAAAACAGACTGAATGTTATGTTCATTTAAGAAGGTATCACATTCAACCTCACCAGTATGTACGAAGGAAGAGGGGGGTAATGGGGTGGGAGGCAGAGGGAAACACACCAAAAGATATTGTGTGCATATATGACATATCACTTTGAATCTCATTATGATGTATAATTACAATGCATCAATAAGATTCTTAAAAAAAAAACAAACAAAACTACAGGCATGTACCACTACACCTGGCACATGTACTCTGGGGAGCTGAGACAGGAGGATAACAAGTTTGAGGCCAGCTTCCTCAGTTTAACAAGACCCCGTTTTAAAACCTAAAAATAAATTAATAAAGAGGTCTGGGGATGTAGCTCAGTAGTAGCCTGCCCCTGTGTTCAATCCCCAGTACCATGAAAGAAAAAAAAAAGGCCGGGTGTGGTGGCGCACACTTGTAATTCCAGTACTTGGGAGGCGGAGACAGGAGGATCTGGGTTTGCGGCCAGCCTCAGCTACTTACTGAGGCCCTCCATAAGTTAGTGAGACCCTGTTTCAAAAATAAAGAATAAAATATATGGCTGGGGGTGTAGCTTGGAGGTAGAATGCCCCTGGGTTC
>PVJS01008333.1:0-16489 GCA_004027185.1 Glis glis | reverse complement strand
AATGCCTCTGAGTTCAATCCCCAGTACCAAAAATAAATAAATAAATAAATGTAATCAAATATAGAAGAGGAGCCGGGCGTGGTGGTGCATGCTTATAATCACAGTACTTGGGAGGCGGAGACCGGAGGATCCGGGTTTGTGGCTAGCCTCAGCTACTTAGTGAGGCCCTCCGCAACTTCATGAGACCCAGTTTCAAAATAAAGGATAAAAAATAGGGCTGGGGGTGTAGCTCGGAGGTAGAACGCCCCTGGGTTCCATCCCTGGTACCGCAATACCGCAAAACAAAAACAAAACAAAACAAAATAAAACAAAACAAAACAAATATATATATATATATATATATATATGAGGAGTTTCAAAAGGACTCAGAAACCAACTTAAAAGAGAGTCCCAGCCGGGCGTGGTGGCACACGCTTGTAATCCCAGTACTTGGGAGGCTGAGACCAGAGGATCCGGGTTCGTGGCCAGCCTCGGCTACTTAGTGAGGCCCTCTGCAACTTTGTGAGACCCAGTTTCAAAATAAAGGATAAGCCAGGCATGGTGGCGCACGCTTGTAATCCCAGTACTTTGGGAGGCGTAGACCGGAGGATCCGGGTTCTCGGCCAGCCTCAGCTCTCTCTCTCTCTCCCTGTCTCTCTCTCTCTCTCTACCTAGTGAGGCCCTCCGCAACTTTGTGAGACCCGGTTTCAAAATAAAGTATAAAAAAAATAGGGCCGGGGGTGTAGCATGGAGGTAGAACGCCCCTGGGTTCAATCCCCAGTACCGCAAAAAAAAAAAAAAGAGAGTCCCTCTGGCCAAAGACAGAACCGCTTAGATAGCGAAATGAATCACAACTTCAACATACTGAGCTACTCGAAACATTTCTAAACCCACGGGTACATGATAACAAAACAAAAACCCAAGCTGCTCCACAGCCTACTCAATATTTTGAAAATTGTCTTTCCTATATCAATCATATAACCAAAATGGAGAGAAGATGTTTACTCGGAAAATTATTCTAGCTAGTAAATGAAGAAGAAATGGTAGAATTAGTAGGTTACCATTCTGCCTCCCCTAGTGAATTAGCAGATCATGGCAATGACCATCAAACAGTAGACGTTAGCTTCACAAAAATAAGGGCAGGAGGACAATACGCATCTCTAGAAGAAAGGACACAAATGTCACACACCACAGACTTGCAAAAAGAATTGAACATAAATCCGATTAAACTTCCAGATCAAACCACCAATTTTGCAAGGCTTACAGAGAATTTTAAAAAATGTGTTAAATGTCAAACAATGGCAACACCTTTCAAAAACAAATGGCAAAAAACCATACAAGAGATATACTAATGGAACTATTATTAAAAGACTTATCAACCAACTATAACACATGAATTCTATTTGTATCCTGACAGGAAAGAACAAATCTAAACAGTTTTAGAAAGCTGAAATCTTCAACACTGGATATTATATCTCCAATCCTTGTTTAAAAGTCTCCTTATCAGTTGGCCTGTGCAGGTCTGTGATCTCAGTACTTGGGAGGCTGAGACAGGAGGATCAAAGGTTCCAGGCCAGTGTGCCATAACATAGCCAGATCTTGTTTCAAAATAAAAATTAAAAAGACTATGAGTATAGCTCAGAGGTAGAACCCCTGGGTTCAATCCTCAGTACCCCCCCAAAAGCTCCTTATCCATTTAAAGATACAGAAATACTTAAAGATGAATTTTCTTTAAAAGCCAAGAAAGGGAGACACAATGAAGAAAGTATCAGTTTGGAAGTAACAGATGTCAAAGCAGATGAAGGGTAATGATAGGTAAGGACTGGAAATGCCCGCTGGACTTGACCATAATTAAATCATTGGCAATCTTTCTCCACAGATTCAGGAAAGCAGTAAGGATACAACCAAAACACTGAGAAGTGAAATGTGAACAGAAAGTAAGGAAATCTTTACAAGATAATACTTTTTTGTATTGTTAGCTGTACAACCCAAACAAAAAGACTGACGGGAATATTTGAAGGATGATCAAGTCATTCCCCATGATCTAGGATTAAAAAAGTAAAAACAAGTGGGCACCACGGCACATGCCTATAATCCCAGTACTTGGGAGGCTGAGAGAGGAGGATCACAGGTTTGCAACCAGCCTCAGCAACTTAGCAAGTTCTCCTTGCGCAGCTGGCCCTTTGTTACTTATGCAACAAAACTAAGTCATGCATTGCAACGAATTAACAATTGTTAGTAGGAAAGCTATCCACAATTATATCAACTTTAACAATTTTTTTTCAAAATCCTAGGAAATTGTTAAGACCCTCAAGTAACAAAAAATAAGTTTCTTCATCTTTGATGCAAATGATATAATGGATATCCACCTCAACGGCTGTCAAGAACATCGGAGCCATGTTTTGTGGTTTAACTTTATTAGTCCTAAAGAATCAAACCACCTACACAAAGACCTTGACAGAAGATTTTTAGTGCTGATCTGCCACTCTGTATTTTACATGATAATTTTTCTATTTCTACATTTCCATTTTAAAGCACAGGTCCTTACAAACCTCCTAAAATGCACTACAAAAGAAAGTAAGAGAAAATATATGCAAACAGGAAAACTCACCTGCAATGTGTTCATTTTCTGCTGCTCTTGGAAAGTGTTCAGACTGCTGCTAGTGTGTACCTAGAGGAGGAAAAGCAGGTCACTGAAGTTAGAAGTCACAAGCCTGCAATGGCAGTAATCTCCTGCATGAGAATCTCCAAAGAAAGCTCAATGAAATCGCACCCCCAAAATGCTCCGAAGGAGCAAAAATGGGTGAAAGGGAGGCCGCACACACCTGTACCTTTATAATTCCAACGGGATCAGATGGTAATTAGATAGGTTAGATTCTCAATGTTGAATATAAACACTGACTCCTTTCTCAGATAATCTGCCACCATTAAATACAAGGTGCAGAAAAAATTCCCAGTAGGCTACTCATATATTTTCTTTCTGCCTCTTTAAGTTGCTTAAAAACAAGCCACAAATAATGAGAATTTGAACTCTAAAAATAGGATTACTGTGCACAAGTCATGGTTTTGATTTTTTGTTTTTTCCTTGCAGAACTGGGGATTGAACCTAGGGGCATTCTACCTCCGAGCTACATCCCCAGCCCTATTTTTTATTCTTTATTTTGAAACAGGGTCTAAGATGCGGAAGAGCTGAGGCTGGCCGGGAACCTGTGATCCTCCTGTCTCAGCCTCCCAAGTACTGGAATTCTAGGCGTGCGCCTCCATGCCCGGTTCATGGATTTGATTTAAAATACCGAACTAAACTTGGTACCGCTACATATAAGAAAAATGGGATACATTGAACGGAACAAGAGCCTGGGAGTTTGATTCCTATTAGCAGTCCTATTACCAAACCCGTGGCTTTCATCCAATCACCCACCGTCTCAGGAAACACATCTTCCTCCATCAACCGAGGCAGGAGGAGACTTTCCCTTGTACCACACTGCGTGATTCTACCCGGGCAACCTTGGGGGTCATCGGTAGAGAGCCCAGGTGCTGATGGACGTTTACAGACACCGTCAAACTGGAGCGGTGAGAAATAGGAAGGAGTGTGGCAAGTGTGGAGAGAGGCATGCAGACAGAAGTCCGCAGCAGAGGCCAGTGACCGCTCCTCCCCAGGCACACTTGGTCCTCACAGAACCTCCCACCCAGACCTAAGGCGCCACACAACTACCTGCCCTCAAGCCACCACCATCGCACACTCCCCTGTACCAAGCGCTAAGGTCCTCCCACGCGGTGGCTTCACGAGAGCCCCGCTCGCTCCGGGGCGCAAACCCACGACCTACCCGCCTGGGGGGCGCAGCCTCCGCCCCGTAGTTCCCGAGGGGTCCGGCGGAGTGGATCCTGCGCGCTCTGGCTACTCCTGGGCCGCTTCCCGGGGGCTGTGGCTGGGACCAAGGCACACGTTCTGGCCGCGCGCCTCCGAGACGCAAACCCTCCGCCTTGGGACTCGGCCTCGCGCGGGGAGCCGACCTGGCCGTGAGGCCGCTGACCCGGGTCGCGCTGCCCCTTCGCCGCCGTCCCTGCCAGCTGCGGTCGTCTGGCCCTCCGCCGCGGGCTCCGCGTTCACGGTCCGCTCGAACCTTCGCCCGGCCCAGGCGGACCCTGGCCCGCACAGCCCGCGCCCACCGCCGTCTGCCAGTCCGCGCCCACCCCGCAGGCTCCGCGAGCCTCCCCACCCGAGGCCGAAGACGGGGGACCAGGGCAGCGGTGACCCGGCCAGACAGGAAGCGAGGGCTGCGCCGTGGCAGGGCGCATGCGTGAACACGCACGCAGGGCGAGGCGCGCATGCGCAGGAGCGCACCGGAAGCCGCGTCCCGGGACCCCCCGCCAGCCAGGGACCCTTAGCTACTCATTTCCCTGAAGTGTGTGTGCTCGCAGGCTTAGGAAAGGGGTTAGATGCCTCCACCTGGTACAGCGGTTGGCTCGCTGTTGTGAGAGAAGTGAATGTCGCATTGTTTCGCATTTATCTCTGGTCCCTTTTAGCGTTCAGAAATGCTGTGTCGTAGGGTCCCTGGGGTCCAGTCCTCACCTCCCTGATACCCTTCGGTTGGGACCGAGATTCTGACAAACGGAAGGAAAGCAAAGACTGTTGGGTACAAGTGCCCAATGATGCTTTCCAAGGAAAAGAGAGACAGAAGTCGTAGCTTATCCAGATTGCACAATTAATGCACACAAAGAAAAAAAAAGAGTCAGAAAGAAAGAAAAACCCAAAGAAGAAGCCTACCAGTGGCCTAACCTCCCCAAGATTACGTGTAGGGTTAGACAAACATGTCCATTGTCAAAAATGAGACCCTCAGGACAGTGGTTGTCACTATTTTGTGCAGAAATAGTGCAACAGTGCGCTTGCCAATTGTTTCTTAACGGTGGGGAAAAATCCTAAAAATGAAATCTGCCAACTCTGAAATAACTCTGCAAAAATGCAGAAAACAAGTTTTAATATCGAATAAGAACTGAGCCAGACTGCTGCGCATCACAGGCAAACCATTAAAGGAGTCTGTGAGAGACAGAGACAAGAGATTAGAGACCTTTCCAATACACAGCAGGGGCACTCCCTCGTGCACTCCATCTCAGGCAAAAGGGCGACTCATCTAGGTAAAAGGTGGCTATCTGGGCTGCTTCATTACCACTATCCAAAGGAAAAGCAACAGTTCTTGTATCTCTAGGACTAGCAGGTAGTTACAGCTCAGACCAGGGTGCCTGCAGTAAACTCCAAGGTGACAGAGATAGGGATGCTGCCTTCTTTGAGGTTTAGGTTTCAGAGTGATGGCGCTCAGGCCTTTCAAAAAAGCATTCCAGGCAGGTGTGGTGGTGCACACCTGTAATCCCAGTACTTGGGAGGTTGAGATAGGAGGATTGCAGGTTCGACGCCAGCCTCAGCAACTTAGTGAGGCTCTCAGCAACTTAAAGAGACACTGTTTCCAAATTTAAAAAGGGGGGGGAACTAGGGGTGTAGCTCAGAGGCAGATTATCCCCTGGGCTCCATCC
Organism: Glis glis; assembly: GCA_004027185.1. Lineage (NCBI taxonomy): Eukaryota > Metazoa > Chordata > Mammalia > Rodentia > Gliridae > Glis > Glis glis. The sequence continues at coordinate 10,984 of PVJS01008333.1, read as the reverse complement.
CCAGTACCACGGAAAGAAAGGAAGGAGAGCGGGAGGAAGAGAGAGAGAGAGAGAGAGAGAGAGAGAGAGAGAGAGAAGGAAGCTTATATAACTTTTTAGATTTAGACATGCATCAAATGAGTAGGGGAAATATTTCTCTTAAGAAAATGAGTTTTTTTAAGGAAATACACTAAAAAAGAGAGAGGAAAGAAGTTCTCTAACTTTTGGTGACAACCAAAAATAAATATTAATTTTGTTATTTACTGTGCTGGGGATCAAACCCACATAGGCAAGACATGTACCACTGAGCGACAACCCCAGCCAAATTTCTTTTTATTTTTTACATCTGTACATACAAATAACAATGTCGAAGAAGATGGTAAAAGTAAACATGGTACTAAAATAATAATACAGAGGGAATAATGACAACTATATATTTAGCATAAAAATAGACTACCAAAAGAATATGGAAATTATAAATGTATTTATAGACTAATTACATACTAATCCAGAAGGGATTTTAAAAGAAAATTACAATGTAAAATAATAGACAAACACACCTGAGAGGGATATGCTCTTATAGATAATGAAAAAACTGGCCAGGCATGATGGCGTACACTTGTAATCCCAGTACTTGGGAGGCTGAGACAGGAGGGTTACAGGTTAGAGGCCAGCCTCTGCAACTTAGCTAGTCCTCAGCAACTTAGCAAGACCTTGTTTCAAAATAAAAAATAAGATAGGGCTGAGGGTGTAACCCAGAGCTAAAATGCTCCTGGGTTTGATACCCAGTAACACACACACACACACACACACACACACACACACACACACACTCATGTGCAAAATCAACCTGACATAACCCAACAGATTTTCCTCAGAGAATGTCTGTGGGATATTGGGCAGGTTAGTTCACCTTTCTGTGATTCAATTTTGTCTTATGACCTTAGAGACTCACAATTTTAGCTCATAGGTAAGTGTTGATTGGTATCAACCTCTCCAGACTCAGCACCTGTCACCCTCCCCTCCCGGATGGGTGGGTCAAACATCTGACCCCACTCCAGTGCCTCCCTGAGCCAACACTGAGAGCATCCATGTCAGCCCCAAAGAAACTCAGCCCACTGATGGAGGTGTGCTGGATGCTGTGGGAAGAAAGGTCCTTGTCCAGGAGCTAGAACAGAGACCATGTGGGATCAGTCAGCTGGGAAACAAGATGAGGTGACAGGTCAGGGTAAGGAACAAGAAAGAAAACCAGACTCTGAAATCAACATTTCCAGATGTGGACTATAACTTGGAGGGAGTGGTGAGAGGCCACCTTGCAAAGATGCTGCACAACAGGTGAGGATGGGGTCCCAGCAGTATACCCAGGATTTAGCTCCAGCTGTCAATAATTGTTCTGTGACTGGGACAACCTCTTGGGCCTCAGTTTCCTTATCTAACAAAAGGGAGAACGAAGAGTGAAATAAAATTCCTTATCTCACTCCATCATCCTCTCCAGACAGGGTTGAACACTGTTGTGGCTGGCAAAGTAGAGAAATGAATAAAGACCAACTGCATAACCACAGAGCAATCAAAGAGGGTGAATTTGGAGCTGAGACAATAAATAGCATACCTATATATGCACAATATGCACACATACACACACACACACGTATCAGCATCCATCAGCACTTCATTACTTCTTTCTGCTGAATAGTTCCTACTGTATTGATAAACCACATTTTGTTCATGCATCTATCCACTGATGAACATCTGTGTTGTTTCCACTTTGGCTATGGTCAACAGTGCTGCTAGGAACATTTGTGGCCAGGCCCTTGTTTGAGTGCCCGTTCTCAGCTTGTCTGGGGATGCACCCCAGCGTGGAGGTGCTGGAATATATGGTGATTCTGTGTTGAACTTGTTGAGGAGCCACCACACTGTTTTCCACAGCAGCTGCACCATTTTGCATCACCATTAGAAAGGTTCAGGAAGTTTCCTTTTCTCCAATCCTTGCCAACACTTGTTGTTTTCCATGTTTTTTTTTATTACAGTCATCATCACTGGTGTGAAGGGGTTTCTCATTGTTGGGTTTGTGTGTGGTTCTGGGGATTGAACCCAGGGTATACAGTGTCTGAGCTATGCCTTCAGCCCTGTTTGTATTTTTGGTTTTGAAACAAGGTGTTGCTAGCTTGCTGCTAGTCTTGCTACATTGCTGAGGCTGGTCTCAAAACTGCGATCCTCCTGTCTCAGCCTCCCAAGTACTGGGATTACAGGCACAAGCCACCACACTTGGCTCATTGTGCTTTTGATTTGCATTCCTGCATCAGTTTTGTAGGCTGCTTGCAAAGAATTTACACACGCCAATGTTGCAGATCAATTCATTGTTATTCTTACCTTATCTTTTACTAAATTTTTAGTTTTTCTAACATATGATTGATTTCCCAAACAAGTTAGTAAATAGTCTTTTTTTATTAACAGACTTGGAATGTGTCATATGTTATAACATAATTAAGTGGAGCTGTGTTGGTGAGATATTCATGCATTGGCAGCTATTTGTATGTGTGTGGTACTGGGGATTGAATCCATATATATCCCTGAGCTACACCCCCAGCACTTTTTAACTTTTTATTCTGATTCAGGGTCTCACTAAGTTACTGCACACTGGCCTCAAACCTGTGATCCTCCTCTCTCAACTTCTCAAGTACCAGGACTGCAGGTGTGCACCTCCACTCCTGGCACTGGCAGCCCTCCCTCCCTCCATCCCTCCCTCCCTTCCTTCCTTCGGCATCTATTTTTCCTTCCTTCCTTCCCTCCCTCCCTCCCTCCCTCCCTCCCTCCCTCCCTTCCTTCTCTGCTCAGGTGTGCACCCCCACTCCTGGCACTGGCAGCTATTTTCCCTCCCTCCATCCCTCCCTCCCTTCTGTCCTTCCTTCCACTGGCAGCTATTCCTCCCTCCCTCCCTTCCCGGCACTGGGAATTGAATGCAGTGGCATTCTACATCTGAGCTATATCCCCAGCCCTATTTTATTTTGAAACAGGGTCTGTCTCACTAAGTTGCTGAGGGCCTTGCTAAGTTGCAGAGGCTGACCTCGCACCTGCCATCCCCCTGTCCCAGCCTCCCAAATTCTGGGATTACAAGCATTCACAACTTTGCCTGGCCACTGGCAGCTATTTTTATGTTTCTTCCTAGAACTTAATTTTGTTAACTGGCATGATGGATCAGCATAAGTCTCTGATCATTTCTCCTATTTTTTTTGCGGTACTGGGGATTGAACCCAGGGGCGTTCTACCTCCGCGCTACACCCCCGGCCCTATTTTTTATACTTTGTTTTGAAACCAGGTCTCACGAAGTTGTGGAGGGCCTCACTAAGTAGAGAGAGAGAGAGACAGGGAGAGAGGGAGAGAGAGAGAGAGAGAGAGAGAGAGAGCTGAGGCTGGCCGCGAACCCGGATCCTCCGGTCTCCGCCTCCCAAAGTACTGGGATTATAAGCGTGCGCCACCACGCCCGGCTCATTTCTCCTATTTTTAATGCAGAATTTCCCTCAGAGTGTTTATATTTCAGATAATCTTTCATTCACTTTCCCAAACCTCCCCAAAGGAACCCAGTGATAAAATCATAATATTGTTGCCTGTATCTAATAAACCACAACAATCTTGGCTCCACTGATTTCATGTAGATTTGTGAAATGGAACCGAGTTTCTAAGCTTTTCGAATCTTAAACTGGATTCCAAAATTTCTTTTGGATTGCTTCAATGAGGTAAAATATGAATTTTAATTAGGTTAAAGAGCAAAGAACTGGGAAGTAGACTGGTTATAATCTATGACCTCTGCTGAATTTTTGCTTAATTTCCCTTTGGTCATCTGCTTCCTGTAACTACAGCACCCTTGCTAATTTCTAAACAGAAGCAATGGATGTAAGTACAACACTCCATCCATGTGCTTTGTTAAGCAGGAATCCAGAGAAATGCCATCACGTATTAGTGTGGACAATGTTCCCACACCTGCAAAACTCATACTTAAAAAGTGACAGAGAGCATCCACACACAGTCGCAGACATGCAGCCCCAGCTGCTCAGCCCACTAGGAATACAAGAAGACTGAACTACTGCTCATGTACCTCAGTTTAGCTACTGGCATCATACAGTACTGTTTCATGTATAGCCACTCTGTGCAGCAGGTATCTTCCAATTAATCTCATTGAGAAGTTTTGGGGAGATTGACAGGTAATACTTAAAATGACCCAGCACAGCTGGGTGTGGTGGCACATGCCTGAAATTCCAGTACTTGGAAGGCTGAGACAGAAGGATCACAGATTCAAAACTAGCCTAAGCAACTTAGCAAGGCTCTTAGAGACGTAGATAGATCCTGTCTCAAAGTAAAAAATAAAATAGAGCTGGGGCTGTAGCAAGGAGGTAGAAAGCCCCAGGGTTTAATCCCCAGTACGACCACCACAACAATAATAATTATTATTATTATAATGATAACCCAGCACATGTAAATGTGAAAATCTTTAGTTGAGGATGTATAATGATTTGTGTGTGTGTGTGTGTGTGTGTGTGTGTGTGTGCGCGCGCGCGCGCGCGCCATACTGGGGATTGAACCCAGGAGCATTCTACCTCTGAGCTACACCCCCAGCCCTATTTTTAAATTATTTTTTAATTTTTTTGGTGCTGGGGGTTGAACCCAGGGGCATTCTACCTCTGAGTGACACCCCCGGCCCTATTTTATTCTTTTATTGTGAAACAGGATCTCACTAAGTTGTGGAGGGCCTCACTAAGATGCTGAGGCTGGCCGGAAACCTGCAAACCTCCTGTCTCAGCCTCCCAAGTACTGGGATTATAAGCGTGCATCACCACACCCGGCTTTATTCTTTATTTTGAAACACAGTCTCATTAAGTTGCTGAGGACCTCACTAAGTAGCTGAGACTGGCCGCGAACCTGCGATCCTCCTGTCTCAGCCTCCGAAGTACTGGGATTACAAGTGTGCACCACCATGCCTGGCTGTGTGTAATGATTTTTATTTATTTATTTATTTTTTGTGGAACTGGGGATTGAACCCAGGGGCATTCTACCTCCGAGCTACACCCCCGGCCCTATTTTTCATACTTTATTTTGAAACCGGATCACACGAAGTTGGGGAGGGCCTCACTAAGTAGCTGAGGCTGGCCACGAACCCAGATCCTCCGGTCTCCGCCTCCCAAGTACTGGGATTACAAGTGTTTGCCACCACGCCCGGCGTGTGTAATGACTTTAAATCAGTATGGTCTGGGTGCAATGAGTTGGATCTGCAGTGTCCTCATATGTTAAAGGCTTGGTTCCCTGCCTGTGGTACTACTGGAAGGTGGTGGAAGTTTTGGAGGTGGGGCCTAGTTGGAGGAAGTTAGGATATTGGGGGTGTGCCCTTAAAAGGGGTATTGGGAAACGGGCACCTTCCTGTTTGTCTCTTTTCTTTCTGGCTAACAAACATGAGCTATACAACCTCCTCTGCCACATGCTCCCCTCAAGATGTACTGTGCTGCCCAGGCCCACAGCAACAGGACCAAGTGACCATGAACTGAAAGTTCTGACACCCAGAGCCAAATAAATCTTTCTTCCTATTAAGGTGATTTCCTAAACTATTTTGTCATAGTAATGGAAAAGTGAACAGCACACTAGATACTGCTCCCATCTCCATCTTAGAGATGAGGAAATCAAGCCCCCCCCCCAGGCAAAATAATCTAAGATACTGATCTGGGACACACAAATTTCAGTACAAGTCTTTCTACAAAGGCAAAGACGTATTTGGCAGCTCAGTATAATTTAATCCCTCCCTCCTCTGCTCCAACTTTTACTCAACCAAACATGGGTGAGAGTATCTCTCCTGAAGGACCCAGCATTTTGTATTCAGAATAGCATATCTTCATTCATGTGGTCCCACTTAAAGTTAAGTACTTCCCTGTTTGGTCAAAGGTCTGAGAATCTATGTAAACACCTTGAATTTTTTTTTTAATTCCTGAGTTAGAGACCCCAAGGGTATCCTGGGCCTCAAGGGAAGCTGCATCTGATCTCACAGGTGGTTCAGAAGATCTCTATGACCTCACCCATCTCTGAATCTCCATGACTGTAAATGAGGTGGACATACTCCCTGCTTGTTGGTAGCACCAACTGGACATTACTAACTCATACTACGGGTTCATTAGAATCATGTAGGAGATCAAAATGCCAAATAAAACTTCATGCACTACATGAATAACACATGTGCTTCTTGTCAGTAAGTTCCAAGAGGGGATCAAAAGGAACACTTTATGCCCAAATATGGAAGCAACAACTATGCCCATGGATGGATAAACAGATGAATAAAAGCTGTAGTCTATCTCTACATTTGACTCTTATTCTAGTTTTAAAAATAAGGAGATTTTCACAATCCTCTAAAAATGTAGGATCTTGAGGACACTCCAGTAAGTGAAATAAGCCAGACACACAGGAAAAAACTCTATGATTCCACAGTGTGCAAAACAGACAATGTACCTAGAGTTTTCAAATTCATTGGTACAGAAAGTAGACTGGTAGTTACCAGGGGCTGTGCTGGGGGTCTGGGGAGTTGGTGTTTTTTTGTTTGTTTTTTGCTTTTGCAGTACTGGGGATTGAACCCAGAGCGTTCTACCTCTGAGCTACACCCCCAGCCTGATTTTTTATTCTTTATTTTGAAATAGGACCTCACTAAGTAGCTGAGGCTGGCCATGAACCTGAGATCCTCCTGTCTCAGCCTCCCAAGTACTGGGATTATGGGCATGCACCAACACGCCCGGCTGGAGTTGGTGTTTAATAGGTGTGGAGTTTTTCATTAGGATGATGAAAATATTCTGGAGTTGGATGATGCTGGTGGTGCTTGTCCAAGAGAAATGCAGTCATGTGCCACATAACGACATTTCAGCCAATGACAGACCAATGGACCACATGTACATAATGATTCCATAAGATGATACCATTTAGTGACATTGTAGTTATCTTGGTAGGGGTAAATTCACTCTATGAGGTTTTGACAGTGACTATTGATACATTTGTCAGGAAACACCCCCACCATTAAGTGAGGCATGGCTGTACTTAAATCTACCGAATTGTACACTTTAAAATGATTAAAATGGTAAATCTTGTGTATATGTAACCCCAATTTTTTTTGGTACTGGGGATTGAACCCAGGGTCATTCTACCTCCGAGCCCTATTTATTTTTTTTATTCTTTATTTTGAAACAGAGTCTCACTAAGCTCCAGAGGGCCTCACTAAGTAGCTGAGGCTGGCCACAAACCTGGATCCTCTGGTCTCAGCCTCCCAAGTACTGGGATTACAAGTATGCACCACCATGCCTGGTTGTAACTCCAAATTTTTAAGCAAGAAAACCAACCAAACAATTACAAAACACACAAAATAACAAAATCATGACTTGTCTGACCAAGTGGAAAGCAGAGGGCTGAGGCACAAGGTTCCAAGCAGTTCCCTGATTACACTGAGTGCTGAGAATTACAGTCCTTCCTACATTACATCCCAGGCCCTTCCCACCTTCTCAGGACAGTCCAGATTCTGTTGGGAACAGGAGTTATTTCCATTCAGCCATTTTTAGTAGGGGTGGTATTGCAGATTGAACCCTGAAGCATTCTCCCTCTGAGTTGTACCCCAGCACTATATTATATTTTATTTTGAAACAGGGACTAAGTTGCTGAGGACCTCATTAAGCTGCTGAGGTTGGCTGTGAACCTGCAGGCATGCATCACCTTGCCTGGTTTCCATTCACTCTTTTTGAACCTGCAATATGTTCTTCATAGGGAAAACGAACACTAGTGAAATTTGTGGATCAAGAACAATACCTGTGCCCCAAAATTTGCTATGTAGATTAGAGATATTTTTGTTGGTAGTACTGGGGATTGAACCCAAGGACATTCTACTTTTGCGCTATACCCCCAACTCTTTTAAATTTTTATTTTGAAACAGGATCTTGCTAAGTTACTGCCTGTTGGCCTTGAACCTTAGATCCTCCTGCTTCAGCCTCCCAAGAACTTGGGTTACAGGCATGCGCCACCATACCTGGTGGATTTTGTTATGGTTCATGTGGTTATTCTTGTCACCCACCCAATTGTGGGTTCTTCCCCTCGACTGTTATGGAAATTAATCACAAGGAGACTCAGTTGGAATTTAATACAAGGCAGGATTTATTACAAAAGTGAAAGTAACAGAGACATGATGAAGGGCTCAGAACTGAGGCAGAGAGATCTCTTTCTTGAAAAATGTGGAGCTTATAGGGGTTACCCCTAACTTTCCCAGCCCGGTTATCTTTGCTTATACCAGCATAAAATATAGGTGCGCATTTTTGCCCACTTTGTCATAATCCACATGAAAGAATAATGTTATCTTCCCAAGTCCGGTTCTTAAGCCCGTACCCTCTAAATTTTAACATTCTTATTTTTGTTACCAAATTCATCAATAGGCTAGTTTTCTAGTTTTGTTCTTAGTTCTGGTATCACCTGTGACTACATGAGGATGCAGAGTGTTTTAAATTTTTTTTTGTGTGTGTGTGTGTGTGTGTGTGGTACCGGGGATTGAATCCAGGGGCTTTCTACCTCCGAGCTACACCCCCAGCCCTATTTTATTTTTATTTTGAAATAGGGTCTAGCTAGGTTTATGAGAATATTACTACTTGCTGAGGCTATCCTCAAACCTATGATCCTACTGTCTCAGCCTCCCAAGTACTGGAATTACAAGTGTGCACCACCACTCCCGGCTCTTCTTTAATTTTTAAAACTTCTTTGTGGGTCTGTAACTTTTGGTTTCAGATTTATGTTATCTTAGGCTGACAGGCAGCTTCTGCCTGCCTGTCAAGCAGGGCAGTTTGTGAAGCAAACTTTCTGATTTAACCCTTCAAATGCTTGCTCTATTTTAGGACAGGGCATGGAATGAAATTATTTACCCATTCCTGGATCACTCCCCCCCCCCCCGCCTTCTATTAACTTGCTTAAACCCATAAGGCAATTAGGGAATTTGGACGTCGGAATCAATCTGGCTACTTCTGTGCTGAAAGGGGGCGATGTAGGGCCCCAGCCTTAGGGTGCGAGCAAGCAACGTTTCTTGGGGGAATTAGATCGGCTGATGTCCCAAGTCACTTCGACCATCATGGCTGTGACCATCCAAGGGGCTTCGATAGATGTTCATCTTGGGTTCCATTTGCAGCAGCATCTGGAGCTTGACAGCCTCAAGTCTGTTGGAGACAAATCTGACTACAAAATTTAGCAGACATTGTCCAAAGAGTAGGATGAAGAGGAAAATAAGTAAAGGAGTCAGAAAGAGTAGGAGCCAAGCTGTCCAGGAGGATCCCAAACCAGGTATTCCTTTAGATTGGTGAATATTGTCTAGTTGTTTTTGCATATCAGATATTAAACTAGTATCTTTTTTGAGTTGTCTGTAATATTGAAACAACACATTCCAAGGAATTTTTTTTTGTGTGTGGTACTGGGGATTGAACCCAGGGGCATTCTACCTCTGGGCTACACCCCCAGCCTGATTTTTTTATTCTTTATTTTGAAACAGGGTCTCACTAAGTTGCGGAGGACCTCATTAAGTAGCTGAGGCTGGCTGTTAACCCAGATCCTCCACTCTCAGCCTCCCAAGTACTGGGATTACAAGCATGAGCCACCACGCCTGGCTTTCCAAGGAATTCTTGACATCCCAAATGACGGAGTAAGAGCAGGTATTCAATTGTTGCTCTGTTTTCAAGAGTTGTCTGATGTACCTCACTTAGTTCTTTATTGATGGCTGCCAAAAGCCAAGGCAGTATCATTAACAGTTTTGGTGATCAGAAAATCCAATTGGTTTACTCAGATATAAGCACCTATTATTAACCCAGGGATGGCCAACAAAGTGGCTGTGAGTCCTGCAATAAGACCTGGAGACCAAAGATGTAAACTGCTCTTACAGTCAGGGGGTAGGGAATGTATGGCTTGTGAATGGGCTGATGACAATGGAAAGGGCAGAATCATTCTGAGTTTACCCAGTAACAGCAACCCTGAAATCCCCTAGGAATGGTGGAATAAGAGAAGTTAAAAGACTGACCAACCTAAGGGTACATTTACTTCTGTTATTGGCACTAGGCTATTTATTGTATGATTACATAAGGTTATATGACACTGGTCCTATATGCAAACAGTCTCCTGGCACAATCACTGAGATTGGAATGGAGTCTCCTGAAACCTGTGTCTTATGAGCATCATGAATATAGCTATTAAAACCCAAAAGGGATATTAGGTTAAGATTTGTCTGGGTGTGTGTGTGTGTGTGTGTGTGTGTGTGTGTGCGTGTGTGTTACTGGGGACTGAACACAGGGGCATTCTACCTCCGAGCTACACCCCCAGCCCTATTTTATTCTTTATTTTTGAAACAGGGTCTCACTAAATTACGAAGGGCTTCACTAAGTAGCTGAGGCTGGCAGCGAACCCGGATCCTCCTGTCTCAGCCACCCAAGTACTGGGATTACAAGTGTGCACCACCATGCCCAGCAAGATTTGTCTGTTTTTGAATTTCTCAATCGGTTAGACCAAGACCAATTAAATGTGAGGTTAGGACTTGTTTAGCTGGCTCGGGTTTGAACATACAGAAAGAAGTTGTGCTTAGTACATTTTGTGACATGTGAGTCCAAAGGTTAGTACTGTGAAGAGCAGGAATAGGCTTTGAAGTGATTTGAACAAAGATTTTTGTTGACTGTCTATATGTTATACCTTTTGGGCTTTTCTTTTGTATTTTAGTATATTTATAACTACCAGTATCTAGTAAAGTGGCCTGAGGCAGAATAAGGAAAAATTAATATCAGAACACTTTGATTGATCTGTCAGGCTTTTAAATCTAGTCTGATAAGTTTTATAAGAAAATATTGTTGCAGAATCCCTTGTCCATATGACAAGTCCAACAGGGAGGCTACAGTTAGTCCAACAGTTTTTTTTTTTTTTTTTTGCGGTACCGGGGATTGAACGCAGGGGCGTTCTACCTCTGCGCTACGCCCCCGGCCCT
>PVJS01008332.1:0-53386 GCA_004027185.1 Glis glis | reverse complement strand
TCCTATTTTTTATGCTTTATTTTGAAACCGGGTCTCACGAGGTTGCGGAGGGCCTCACTAAGGAGAGAGAGAGAGAGACACAGAGAGAGACAGAGACAGAGACAGAGCGAGAGCTGAGGCTGGCCGCGAACCCGGATCCTCCGGTCTCAGCCTCCCAAAGTACTGGGATTACAAGCGTGCGCCACCACGCCCGGCTACAATTTTATATTCTCTGTCAAATGTAGATTTAATGAACGGGATGCAGTGGCACATGCTTGTAGTCCCAGTATTTCAGAGGCTGAGACAGGAGGATCGTGGGTTTAAGGTTGACGTACAGTAACTTAATAAGACCCTGTTTCAAAATAAAAATAAAAAGGACTTGGGGTGTAGCTTGGAGATATAATGCCCCTGGGTTTAATCCTCAGTACCAAAAATGTACATTTAATGAGACTACTAGTAATTCTTCATGTCACTAATAAAGTCATGCATATTACCAGAGAAGACCATTTCTCCAAGACCCCACCGCTGCCACTCTGTTCATTTATTTTCACTAGACAATTAATCAGTCTGCCTGCCTTAGGTTAGTAGTGAAATACCAGGACCATCTTGACATAAGGAGCTTTACTAAGATATAAAAATAATCTGTCTATTGCTATCTGCACCCTTGCATGTCTACCACTAAATAGCAAAAAGAAATTTTCTGTACTTTGTAGAGTCATTTTGTGAAATAACTGACAGTTTTAAAGATGCTATTTTTTTTACAGAATGTATCAATTAAAATCAAATAATTATTACTTACAAATACTATTACAGTTATATTGATTATTCATTGATTAAAAGGTAAAATATATAGTTTCATCTAACAGTGAATATTTCCTAATAGTACAAGTTTCCAGGTACTATCTGAAGGGTTTTCAAAGATGATCTCTTTTAATTTTCACAACAATCTGTGAGGTAGGAACTACAATCCATGTGGCAGGCTTACAGAGGTTAACAAGCTTTCCCAAAGTCAAATACATATCCAGTGTCCAATCCAGGAATCAGACTCAGGAGTTGAACCCTAAACCCAGCCTAGTGCTGGCAGGGTTTTTTTTTTTTTTTGCAGTACTGGGGATTGAACCCAGGGCCATTCTACCTCCGAGCTACACCCCCAGCCCTATTTTTTATTCTTTATTTTGAAACAGGGTCTCACTAAGTTGCAGAGGGCCTCATTAAGTAGCTGAGGCTGGCTGCAAACCCAGATTCTCCTGTCTCAGCCTTCCAATTACTGGGATTACAAGCATGCGCCACCACGCCTGACTAGTGCTGGCACTTTTAATCACTACTCTGCTGTCCCTGTGAAAGACTGAAGAAAGTTACTTTTCACTATAGAAAGAGAAGGATTAGGTGAAATTCTACTAAAGATCCAGACACTTCAGTTTTGTTGTTGTTTTTAATCTGAAATTTTTATCACACCTGTCTAGATAGCTGGCATAATCAGTTGCTTGATTTGTTTCTGGAAAAGAAATCACCATGACTGGCTAAATGTCCCTAAATCCCTCTTCACAGCCTTGCTTGGGGTTTGTGAGTCATTGGAGGGCACATTTTAAATACCCACCAGAATAATGGATTGTTAGATTGATTGCCTGGTTGGTATTAAGGTAAAAAAAACTGATTAAATCAGTGAAGGAATCTAAGTAGAACTAGTCAAAGTCTAGGCATGGGCAGTTTATTTATTCGTTTGTTTGTTTTGTGCTGGGGATTAAACCCATGGGCATTCTACCTCCAAGCTATACTCCCAGCTGTGTTTTATTTTTTATTTGGAAAAAGGGTTTCGTTAAGTTACAAAGAGCTTCACTAAGTTGCTGAGGTTGGCTTTGAATCTGCCATCCTCCCATCTCAGCCTCCCAAGTACTGGGATTACAGGCATGCACTACCACTCCTAGCTAAGGCTAACTTTCCTTCTTAACTAAAGAAAATCCAGGCTATAAAATTTGTCTTTGAAATCTTAAAATTTACTTCAAAAGAAATATAAGAAAATATGGGTATTCTCCTTGTTTAACATGGTAATTTATATTATTTGGACATTTTTAACTATACCTTCAAATAAGTAGGTTACTTAATATATACTTATTATATACACTTGCATTATTTAAAGGCTTGCCTCTATCCTTAACTCTCATGTGGAATTCGAATTGTAATCACTCTTTGATTAAGAAAGTAGCAATTTGTAGGAAGGCAGCCCATGTCAGTACCTTTGATATCCATGGTTATTCTCATCTGAACTTTTGGCCCTGCACCAGCACTGTTGATTGCATAAACCTAAAACAAAGAAACACCTTGTTAGTGTTTTCAAGTTCTTTCTTATGTATGTATATAACTGAACATGGTTAAATATAATTTAAAAATGATTCCTCTTTTAAAAACAATTGCATGTAGCCTGTTAACTACATATTCTTGCACCCACTTAAATGAATATAAGATATGTAAGAGGAACATTAACAAGAAAACATTTTTTAAAACTGGTTTTCTGGTACTAAGCCCTGAGAAACAAAGTTGCGTGACCTAAACAGCCCATTGGCAGGGACAGGAAGAACTGTGGCTTCCATTTGAACTCGGGGGAGGGACAGAAAGAAAAGCCACCAAATCTACACTCTCTTTGTGCACTCTAACATCTGTTCCTTCTCTCTGTAGCGAGGTGACTCTGGACTCCTTTAAATCCGCACCCAAGAGCCCCCTCTTCTGCTTCCCTGAGATGAAATCCTATTCTCCGAGCCTCCCTGTTTTCCTGTATTAAATCATCCCTCTGAAAGTTGGCCTTTATGCCCTCCTTCACCCCTGCCCCGAAGTATCTGATGCTGGAACCTGCACACTGCAGCATATACACATAAAGCATTTCTGTTTGTATATCCAGAGGGTGATTTACACAAATGGGAATACTTTCAATTAACTTTGTGCTTAGCTGGCGGACCAGATCTTCTTTCCTTCACTTTATCTTGCTATATAAAATAAAACTATGTTCTCGGCCAATTTCATTGTAGTTGGTAAACAGAATTTAGTACGTAATATGTTTATTGGAATTAGTTCATTTTATCTATTAGTGGCCCATTCTTTCACACTATCATTATTTAGGAAATGTTTACATTGGATTGAAATTATATATAAACCAAGCCCATAAGATATGGGCTCAAAAATAATCAAAAGGAGTATTTATGGGTATCTGTAAATTTTAAAAAGGAAGTATTCAAAATGAAAAGTAATATTATGGTATGGTTCATTATTTTTATTTATGTATAGAACAAACTAATGTTTAAGTGAGATAAAAAGTGAAAAAGTTGGGCAGTGCTTCTCAAATAGCAGTGTGCAAAGAAGATGCTTATGAACTTTGCTAAATGCAAACATTCAGGTTTTGATTCAGCAGGTCAGTATAGGTACTAATGTTATGTATTTTAATAAACATCAAGGTATTAATACACTTATACTGTATTTTGCAAATAGTTACAGGATTTAATTTTTTCTTTAAATTATAAATTAGTTATACTTTGTTTTAATTCCTATATTCTTTCTTATTCACCATAGCCAGAACTAAGAGAGCTTTCACTAACAGCCATAACTGTAAGTATTGAATCCACACAAACATCCCAGGGAAATGTTACTATTCCTATTACCATTTTTCTCATAAGGAAACCGAGTCATATATTTAATGAATCTTCCCAGACACAGAAGCCAAATTTGAACCCAGGTTCATTTACTTAATCCTTCCTCTAGTAGATATTTCACAATTAATTTAATGGGATGTGCAATAAGAATCTTAACAAGATAGATTCTGTAAAGATATAAATTAAAGCAAGGGAAAGAATAAATATAAGTATATATATGTTAATTTTATACATGTACACATAAATTATTAACAATGATCTGATAATCAAACTTATAAAGAGCTGGTAGGAGGATTAGTTACTAAAGTACTTGAAGGTTTAGGGTGAATTCTATGTTGCTTAAAAATTATTTTTCCGGAGTTAAATAATTCTATTTGAAAATTCCAAGGCATGAAATAAAAATAGATAAAGGATAAAACAGATTGTAGGTATGTGTCTTGTGTGCATGTGCGTGAACTCACACATGCATTTATGCTATATATACATAGTTATTGCTGCCCTTAGCCTTTGAAATTTGCTTTTACATTTTCATTTTTAATCACACACAGTTTTCTTTTAGGCAGAGTTATTTATTTATATTTCACTGTGGTTTTTTTACTTTTATTCTGCATTTTCTTTTTCTTTTACTTCTGAATGTGTGATATTATTATGGATTATCTACATATTTTAATAGTATTTGCCATCTATAATAGGAAATAGGCAATTCCATCCCTCTAAACCCTTTTTCTGTTAGTATTTTAAAAATAATCTCACAAAAAATGTAGGAAACATACTATCTATCTCAAAATGCAGTATTTTTAATGCTGAGTTTATGAACTGATTTTGCAATTTCGTTTATAAACTGACTTCTTTATAATTAAAAGCAATGGGCGCTTACACTGATATTGTATGTGTGTCCACCTTTGAGTCCTTCTAACATTGCAATGACAGATGTGTCTGTTTTCTGTATAATACTGAGGTTGTGAATCTGGACAGCAGTGGGATCGTCTTCCCGGTAAACCAAGGCTTGATAGACTTGGATGTTCCCATTAGGTTGAGAAGGAGGAAGGAAGGTTAACTGAAATTTTGTCACTTCATCTGGTATCTTCTGAAACGTCATGTTGTTAGGTGGATCCTTGGGGGCTAAAATGAAATATTTACAATTAAAAGATTTTTCAAAATATGTTCCTTTTGACCTTCGTGTAAAATTCATTTGCTTCAAATTCTGTTGTTTAAAGATTATGACACATTTACTTAAGCCACATAAATTATAGAAACCTGCAAAACGGTCGTGCATCACTGAATCACTGACATTTGTAGTTTACAGAAACTATAATGAGGATCCAGGATAGGTACTTATTCATTTTGCCTTTCATATGCACTCATCTTTATGCAGAATGTGTTTCTGTGACTTTCAAAACTTTATTTATTTATTTATTTATTTATTTATTTATTGCAGTGCTTGGGAGTAAACTTAAAGTTTTTATTTAAAAATAATATAGATTCACAAGAAATGGCCAAAAGAGTATCCAAGGACCCATGTAACCTTCTCCTAGTTTTCCCCAGTGGTGACATCTTATATCATTGGAGCTCCATATCAAACTAGGTAACTGACATTGATACAATACTGTCAGCTAAGTGAAAGATGTTATTATGATTTCAACACTTTTCAATGCTTTTGTGTATTTGTGTTTAATTCTATGCAAATTTTTCCCATGTATAGATTCCTGTAACTACCACCTCAAGCAAAACTATCTAATAGTTTTATATCACCCTACAGAAATCCCTCTTATTATCCCCTTGTATTTGTACTACATGCCTCTCCACAACACTAATTGTTCTCCATCTCTATAGTTTTTTTTTTCATTTTGAGAATGACAATAGCATAATGATCTTGAGGTCCATTGGGATTGTATATGTATGAATAGTTCATTTTTTATTGCTGGGTAGTGTTCCATTTTATGGATATACTAGGGCTTGTTTAATCATGGAAAGATATTTGGGTTATTTCCCATTTTCACTGTTATTAATAAACTGGCACATGGGAATGTAAGGTTTTGATTCTCTAGGATTATTTGGTAAATAAATATTTACTTTTATAAGAGACTGCCACACGATTTTCCCATGTGCCTATATAAGTTTTCATTTCCACTAGCAATATATCAGAGGTTCAGTCTCTGCATCTTTGCCAGCAGTTGGTTGTATTATCACTATTGTTATGTTATCTGTTTTTACAAGGTTATGAGATCTGTTATACTTCATTGTGGTTTTAGTTTGCATTTCTCTAATGGATAATGGCATTGAAAACCTATTTTATCATGTGTTTATTTGCCAAACCATATCTCCTGGATTATGAAACATTTGTTCATGTCTATTGCTAATTTTCTAATTGGACTTTTTAAGTGCTGAATTTTGAGAATTCTTTATATAGTTTAGATATTACAGTTTACTTTAGATAAATAAAATAGCTTAACATATGACTAAGAATAATAAGCTATTATGAAATAAATTGATATCTATGAGTATAAAATTATTTTATGTATATAGGAGCTAGTTCTTACTGCACTACATAATTGATGTTCCTTATATAAATGACTATCAAATTGAATGAGTACATCTAATTTGATCAACTTCAGACTGGTCTCTTCTTCCATATGAAGTCAAGAATTTCTATGAAGACTTAACATTGAGCTGTCAATTGTTCAGACACTCAAGCTTTATGTTCTTACAAACACTTTTATAGACAGTGCCCTACTGCAAACCAAAAATAAGTAAATAACATGAGGGGAAAAACAGAATCAGATAAACATGCTATTTTGCTGAACATTTTAAGTGGAAAAATGCATAGCTAAAATAAAGGTTAGGTTTGTCCAAGAGAGATATTTTTACATTTGTTTTTACATATTTTTATGGTGTTTAAGAAATATATTTTCAACTTATATGAGGTGTTTCTCTAAATTTAGGATCAAGTTTAAAGTTGGATAAGCAAAAGAATTCCTTCAATGCTAGAAAGAACTTCCTATCCTTTAAATATCTTTAGCTATACACTTACAATTTTACTCTTAGAGACTTAGTAAAAAATACTAAATTAAGTCCTTGGGAAAAAGAATATTAAGATTTGACAAGTGCTTTACAGTACAAAGGTGAATACACCTGTCAGTTCTTTCCTCGCAGAGAAGTAGGATGAGGGAGAAATGCATAAACTAATGAAAAACAGATACCTGAGATATTTGGCAGCAAAATAGAAATAAATGGAATTTTAGAGTGTTGAGGATAAAATTTACCTTGTAATTTAAGATCATAATTTTATAGACAAAATGAAAATAGAACATAATGAAAAAGACTTGCTGAAAAAAAGTTTTACCTCCTCTACTTACCTTATGGATAGCAACAAATAAACTAAAGACACACATCCCTTCATCGGCTCTTTCCAAAGACATATCTGGTGGCAAAGAATATCAGGCGTCTGAAGGAGCATAGGACCAGCAAGGTCTGGGAGGATGACTTTCCACATCTAATTCCTATTGGTTACAGTCTTATTATTCATTCAGACCCTGTTCATAGAACCTTAAGAAAATTTGTATAGATTCTGATATTTATCAGATAGTTGTGTAGTAGAGTATGTCACTTGATTAAGTGAAGAAAACAACCATGACAAATGTGATTTGGATTCTCATTTTGAATCCCAGATTATTTAGCATTTGAGTATTATTACTTTCTCATTCAAATCATAGGATAGAAATAATTGAAATGGAACATTAGCTGTAGCATTGTTGACTATAGACATTTGAAGAAAGCATCTCTTGAGCAAGGTAACTCAATTTCTGAAATACATGGCAGATTTAATAAGTACAGAAAAGACAAATGGGTACCTGTAGTCTGTTTCTGTACTTACGAGGATTGAATATTCTATAGAATTCACTTTGTCTCAAAAATGTAAATAGAAAGCTTTATTTTTGCTGATTGCAGTATTGTCGAATTGTTTTTATTCATATGTTTTCCACACTTCTCATAGCACATATCCTTTGTAAACTGGTGTGAGAAACCATGAGAAAGACAGACAGCCATCTCAGTCAATTTTTAACAATTATGGAAAATGTTCCTTACCTGATTCTAAAGTAGTGACAATTACTTCAGTGCTTGACTTCCCTTCTACGTATGCTGCACTGATGTTACCAGTGAACGCAGTGATCACCACGGAATATCTTGTGAATATTTTTAAGTCTTTTATTTCTATGGTTTTATTTTCTTCATTTGACTTGAGGAAAGTGACATTAAATTCATCCTTATCTACCTATAGGGAAAAAATAGTTAACATTTAAGGAAGCAGTCCTTGAATTCCAAATCACCAAAACATAATAGTACAAAGCCACATGAATATTCATGTGGCCAATATTTGTTTATTCATTTATTTAACAGTTAGATTGCCCTGGGAAATCTAAAGTGTGACTATAACAATTTATTAATTAATAAGTATTTCAATGATTAAAAGTGAAAGAAAAACAACCAACAAACTATGATCAATCAACCCATCAAAAATCACTTTTGCAAGTCAATAAAATTGCCTTCTACTCCAATAGTTTATACAAGAAAGTTTATAGGTTTGGGTACCCAATCATCAAGGGTTAGAATTTCAAACCGGCCACTTAGAGTCATTTGACAAACCATTTATGCTCTGTGTGTCTTACTTTCTGTGTATGTAAAATTGGAATGATAACACTCATTTATAGTATTTAGGGGAGATGTAGAAAGAACAGATTTAAAGTAATTGGCACAGACATTTTGATTATTTTTTAAAAAGTTACCCACAAAAGGGAACATACTCTGTAACATAATTCAGAATATGTATGTGTGTGTGTTTAATATGTATTTGTGTGTACTTTATAACTAAAACAATTTTCAGAATATAACTTCTTTCTAAAATGTACTCGGACATTTTCTGCCTTTTTAATTTTACTCCATTTAATAAATTCTGTTCATGATTGTAGCTTGAAAAATTCTGATCTAGCACCATGCATAGCACTGGATAAAAATTAATTATGGATGTCTCAATTATTAAATGTGTACAAATGATTTGTTCAAATGTGGAGGGTCTGGCCCATTGCCTCTAGACATTAAGAATAGCTAAAGTTTCTAACACTAAATAAAAAGGTTTTTCCTGAAAGGATCATGAGAAAATCCAAAACCCTATTAGGCATACCACTCTCAAGTACTTGAAACACTTTAAGCGAGGATTTATACACGATCAGCACATTAAGTTTATTTTTAACTTGCTCCTCCCTTGTAATTTTGAAAGATTTTGTTGTTGTTTTTCAATGTATTCATTAAGTAATCTTTTCTTTTTTATTTATTTATTTTTTATTTTTAATACTTGTATTAGTATATTTCTAATACTTTTATTGGTAAATTATATTGGTACTTTTATTGGTACATTTCATTCACATCATAATGTAGTTCACAGAGTGACATAAATGCACACGGCACTGGGAGGCTTTCCCCCGGCTCCCTATCCACTCCCCCCTTCCCCATATAGGATATTGAGAATGGCATTGGAATTCTCACATATGTACATAACATCAACGGAAGTGATTCTTTCATCTTTTCTGAGTTTTCTTTTTTAACTTAAAGATGCTACACTGAAGCACAGCAAAAGGCTGACGAAAAATATCAGCATTGCAAATAGTCAAACAGGAGATTCCCACCAAAAGACAGAGTGGTGGAGAGAGATGTCCCACATCTCTAAAATGGTTGAAAAACTAATTCATATAAAAATTCTATCAATCAGGCACATGTACTCACTGGTGAACTGTTGAAAAGTCTATATTTAATTAGATGTCATCATTTAAATATCACATAAAATATGGCTTTTTGAGTCTTCCTGAAGAAGGCTTTCATTCGTGCTGGGTAAAGGTGATCTAGGGATGAGTGACAGTTGAGCCCTGTAACAGGGTGTGGGTTTCCCATTCATCACAGCCCCACTCAACTGGCTTCCATCTGTCTGCTGGTTTGTGTTGCTTGCCTGACTCTAGCTATTTAAATCCTGAATATATAGAGTTGAGATGATTTCCATAATCTAGTAACTGAGATGGGATTTGGGTCCAGGTCTTTCAAAAGTCCAGAACTCTCTTCACTGCAACAAGACCAGTGGGCTTGATCTTAAAAATTATACTATTTATAAATTAAATGATTATAATGCCTTCCATTGAGACCATAGGTAACAAATATCAAATAGTGAGAATACGGCATGGCAGGCATGTGCTCTCTTATATCTTAAAAATAGTTTATAAAATTCAAAAATAATTCTGGGTCCTCAAACTCAGCATATACAAAAGTTGCTTGTATTTTCTTTAGGAAACCTACTCCATCTTGGTTGTTCACATTTACCTACCTGCTTACCCAGGACTGAAACATCAGTCCATTTGACCCCTCATTTTCTTTTAATCAATTCCAAGTTTGTTTGCTCATCTATTATTGAGATTTCTCTCATCATTTTTTTTTTTTTTGGTCATACTGGGGATTGAACCCAGGGGCATTCTACCTCCGGGCTATACCCCCAGTCCTATTTTTTATTCTTTATTTTGAAACAGGGTCTCACTAAGTTGCGGAGGGCCTCACTAAGTAGCTGAGGCTGGCCGCGAACCCTGATCCTCCAGTCTCAGCCTCCCAAGTACTGGGATTACAAGCGTGCGCCACCACACCCAGCATCATTTTTGAACAGTAACATTATATGCAATGTCAGCAATTAGAATGTGGTTCTTCTTATCCTGCTCCAAGCCCTGTTTTTCTTCTCTTCCTATGCCACCTCCAATCTTTCCTATCTGGTTGCAACCCTATCCAAGCATCAAATTCCAGAACAAATTTAACATATTCGGTGAGATTTCTTCTCTGCCCCCATAACAGAAACTTTTACTACTTTATCTTGTCTCCCCCCACATTTTCTTACCTCACACTCTATAATTACCTGTTTAGATCCCCAAGTCTCCCACAGAAGTGTGAGCTACTTGAAATCAGAACTCTATGTTTTTAATTCCTTTACTAGGGAATCGAAGCTACTCAATAACTACTTGTTAAGTGAAAGAATAAAGGAAACAATGAACAAAAGACCATAAAATGCATTAACTTTCAGTAAAATCATCAAGGATGATATCTGTCCCCATATATCTTTACTTAAGATTGTCAATTTTTGTTTAAGTCTTTTAATGGAAGAATGTATGTTCTTGTGGCCCTTGTTTTGCAGAGGTCAGGTTGCAGTATAAATCCTAAATGCAAAGATATATGTTCTCCCTTGGTCTGGGAGCCACTGATTTTTAAATGTTGATGAATACATATTTCTGATATGCACTACAGATAAACTCAGGAAGAACAGTGACCACGTCAGATTTGTTCACTTCTACATAATAAGTGCCTAGAACAGTGTTGACCATGTACAATGGATGTATTTAAAAATATGTGTTTAATAAAGGAAGGAAAGAAGGAATTAAATGCCTCTGCTTAATCCCAAGTATCCCAAGGAAACTGTAAACTACTAGAGTCTATTTGAATTCTTGCTATCATTGACCTGAAGAAGTTTTAGAGAGGTCACAGTTTGAACAAGCAAGTTTTATTTGCTATCTGATGACTTTGCCTTTGTGTCATACCATTGGTCCACTGGTTTTATCCAAGTCTTAGCTCTATGAGAAGTTATTTATCTTCTCTGTGCCTCAGTTCTCTTTTATGCAAAATGAAGGGAATGGTTACATTAAGATATTGTTGGACAAGATATAATAAAATATGCATATGAACAGGTGAGCATATAACTTGTATAAAATGAACAATTGAAATATCAGTCTCTTTTTTCCCTTGCTCATTTTTAAGCTCAGTAAGAGGGGTACAAGAATGAGATTATAAAATCACTTTTTAAACATTATATTTTTCCTTCCTTTTAACACAACCAAAGTTCAGGGGAGAAGTATTTTCCTTAATAAAGTGCCTTTCATTTGATAGAGCATCTCTTTATCATTTTATAATTTGCTTTTAATGCATACTCCCAGGGCATTCATGTTAATTATTTGGGGCTAATTATGTACTAAAATCTTCACAAGTTTACTCTTAAAAGGAACAGAAGATGGAATAGGAGAACAGATACATCAATGATCCCTTAAATTTACTTTAAAAACTTTTAGCTGTAACTCTTTTTATAATATTATAAAGTCAGGTTTTATTTAATATTAACTTGGTATTTTGGTTAACAGTTACTTTTTAAAAATTTGCTTTTAATGATAATAGATCTTTTCAGACCAAAGTATCTCCATTGAACAACTATATGAAGACACAACAAAATTAAAAAATATGACAAGAGATAGAGGCAAAGAGAAAAAGAGAGAATTCACCATAACTTTTCTTATTTAATACATTAGATGCTTCTAGATTCTTGTGGTCATCAGGCTCAGCAAAACCCAAGCAGGTGCAAAGGAAACATATCCAATATTTATACTAGCTAATAAGTCTACATTGTAGAGCAACATATATTAGGGTAAGGATTTGACTTTCAGGCCTGGGTTTCCTTCTTCCTGACTGTCTACTTTGGGCTCTTTAGTAACCCCTTATTTAAATGTGTCTATACCCCTGGGTGCTATCCTCAGATCCTCCTCTTAGTTTTCATGTTCCATAGTTAATCTCATCTACTCCTCTAATGTGATTTATCTTCTAAATACCAGCATTTCCTGAATCTGCAAATCTAGAATTTATCTCCTGAGTTCCAGAGCCACATGTAGTCCTGCTAATGGGGTATCGTTACCTGGAGGACTTGCAGGCATCTCAAACTCAGAGTGCCTAGAACTGAACTCCTTTTCCATTACAGATTGTCCCTCCTCATACTTTTCCAAGGTATATATCTTACAACTATCCTTGATTCATCCTTTCACTCACCATCATCAGTTGATTGATTTTCACCAAATCTTATAAATTTAATTTATTTTTATTCTGTTCATTGTTAAATTTCCTGTGCTCTTATCTTTTCTTGCATACTTCTACAGTTTTCTGTCTCCTTGCCTAAATTTGCACCCCAAAACTGCTCTCAACTATCGAGCACTAACCTACTGATCCTTGACAGCAGAAATATATATTACTTCAGTGCTTTAATTCCTCAAAATTGGTACCATTATACCCTTAACATAAAACCCAAACTCTGTAACATGTTATATGATTGACCTACATCTAGCTTTATCTCTCAGCCTTCTTCTTTATGAGTGCTATGTCCTACAATGACTGCACACCACTTGCTTTTTCTTGAATGAGACTTATTCTTTACAACTCTGTTCTCATTTCCTTTTCTTATCTGCCTCAATTCCTTTTTAAGATTAAGACTGATGTTATCTAGCAGATGTTTCCCTTAATGCCTTCTCCCTTTTCATTCTGTATTATGACTCTCCTTCCACTGTATTTTAAGCCAATACATCATTATCAATGTAGCTACTTGTTTATAGACATCATCGATGCCCAAGTATAAATATTATAATAATTATGTTACTAAAACTTCATACATATTGAGCACTTACTATGTGTCAGGAAATATGCTAAGTTCTTTATGTATATTAATCGATTTAGTCCTCAGAGAATCTCTGTATACTATTATTATTTTTTATTTTAAGGGTATAGATACTGAAAGAGAGAGGTTAAGTAAGTTGGCTAAATCTAACAGAGCCAGAACTCAGATTCTCAAATTCAACTAGCCTGATTCCAAAACCCCCATCCTCAATCATGTTTTTGTTTTTTAACATGCTTTTATTGGTGCATTGTAGTCTCACATCACAATGAATATCAAGTTGATGTTAACATACATGCACACAGCTCTTAGTGTCCCCCCCGCCTCCTCCCACCCATATGAAGTACCAAGAATGATGTTGGTATATTCTCACATGTACACATTGTTTATGATAGTAATTCCATTGATTCACTTCTTTCTTGTCCTTCCCCTTCCTTGTACCACTTCCCTTGCCCCACTGAGGGTTCTCCATTATCAACCAGAGTCCGTTGTGTGTCCCTACTACTCCCTAGGTTGCACATATTAATGAAAACATATGTCCCTTCTTTTTTTGTGATTGGCTGATCTCACTTAACATAATGTTCTCCAGATCCTTCCATTTTTTGCAAATGATATTATTTTGTTCTTTATTGCTGAGTAGAATTCCATTGTGTGTATTTCCCACAATTTTGTAATCCACTCATCTGTTGATGGACACCTAGGTTGGTCAATCATGTTTTATACTATCTTTTAGAGATGGTAATACATGCCTTACCGATTTGACATCAATCAGGTAGAATGTTGGTCCAGTAATGACAGCAGGTTCACTCCAGCTGATGTTGATGCTGAAAGGTGATGTTGCTACTACATGCACATTTTCAGGAGGACCATCTGGAGCTATGACAATAGAAAATCAATTATCCTGCTACATTAGTTAGTACTTGCTATAGTACAATACTAGAAAAGACCATGAAAAATGTATAATCTTAATGAATTAATTTTACATTAATTTACAGTTCATAGCATACTAAAGGCATTAGCAAATTGATCTAATTCTTTAAAAATAGTTACCATAAATAATGAGCTTCCACATGAGAAATTAATTAATTATAATCATAAACACATAATTTTAAACTTAAAATAATATTTTTGAAAAGAAAGCATTAATATTGCTAAAATAAATAGTATTGAATAAATAGTACTTTTATTTAAAAATATAATTTAGCAATGCTGTTTTTAAGAAAACTCTTGCAGAAATATATTTGTCTACTAAATGAGAGGCAAAGGAGCACAGTTGAAAATAGAAATCGGCATAAAGAAATTATGGTTACAAGTATAAGTTGGGTTGGTTTTATTGTTTTCATTGAGGACATAGAATAGGAAATAAGAAGAGGAAAGTGTATATCCAATTACCATGATTTATTATTAGAAATGTAAGCTTCAAATATATCCTGAATTCATCATGATTCCAAACAAATTCTTTAATTTGTCTTACATTCCTTGTTATTTTTCAAGAATGTGAAACAAGAAATAATATTTTAAGAAATTTACTGTCGAAAACTTTTATGTGTGAGTTTTCAACTTGTGAAACTGTGAGAAATTAGAAGGGTTAGTGTGCTGAGAATGATTGTGTCGCAGTTAATTTGACATAAACTTTCACCGAGGAACACCATTGTGCCCATCTATATCCTCCCAGGGTCTGTAGTCAATTCTAGAGATATTAAATATTGGGTGACAAGTATTTCCCAACACTTCTAATATTTAAATTCACATGAGCAAATATTCCTGGACAAGTACTGTCACGTAGACTCTGAGAAGATATAAAAGGAAGATAAAAATATCCCTTCCCTCAAATAAGTTATAATCTAGGGAGAGCAACAAGTTGTAAAATCTTGCTAAAACAACAAAATGTCTGGACCCCAGTTTCCCCATTAAATGCGTATTTCTTAGTGTTTAAAAGAAGAATCACAAAGACAGAATCTGTGAAGGTGCCTAGTTCAGTGTTCAGAATACTATTACCAGTTAATAAAATACATTATAATAACATGCAGAGTAAAAATAAGGACTAACTAGAAATATAAATTATTCACTATAAGTAGGAAAAGGGCAAAAAGATGAATACAGATGGAGCAGGGAGTCCAGGTAAAGCGGCACAAAGAAGGTGAGACCCCTCGAGGCTTTGGAAGATGAAGATTTCAATAATCAGAAGAGCGAGGTGAGTCAGCACTTCTGTGCTATGGGTAGCACAGCAAAGCCACAAAGACATACAATGGGGTCCCCAGACAGAACTGCTTCCTTTGGTAAACATCTAGTTATTATTTTTCACATTCAAAAAATACTACTCTGGGAAGGAGTCCATAAACTTCACCAGACTGCCAAAGAAATATATAGTACAAAAAAAGATTCAGAAACCCTAAATCCCAGGAATAGAGTAACACACAGAAAACAGTGTTCATGGAGGGATATAATAGGAATATGCCCAAATAGTAACTTGGAAACTAAGTTAAGGATTACTTGATGGTTATGTTAGAGAATTTGGATCTCATTCCTTAAGTAATAGGATAGCACTAGGTACTAAGGTTTTTGAGAAAGGATTTTTCTAGTGACTTAAAAAGAAAAGTCAGGTAGCTTTGAAAAACAGTAAGTGCACTGAAGCACAGTGGGTCCAGATGGGCTATTTCCAAGAAGTCAGATGAAACAAGAGACCTACATTAGTCTGGTGAACATAGGTATAGAAAAGAAGAGATGAAATTTATTGTCACTTAGAAAGCTCTTCTTAAGGTACTCATGAACTGACTAGATGTAGGTACAAATTAAGACAGAGAAAATAGTAAAAGCCAATTCATGTGTTCACACTGAGGTAATGTTGACATAGTTCACCACAGTACATTTGGGAACATATATTGCTTTTGGTGGGATAAGATTATAGGGTCTGATAAACTTGAATTAGTATTCATTGAATCTGAAAGACTCAAGAGGACTTGGAAATCTACCCAGGTATTAGAAAGGTGAGCCTAGAAATAGGATGATAGCATTACGATGGAAAAGTTTTTTTTTTAATTTTTCAGATAATTCATTACAAAGGGGGATATAAAAACGGCTGGTATATCTGGTTCAAGTGAATCACATGTTTTGTACAGAGCCAGAAGGTTTTACTTCAATACCAGATAGGCATTTAAGATGTTGCTATGTTTTGAATGCGTCCTCTCTAAAATTCAAGTGTTGAAACCTCCTGGCCAATATGATGGTATTAAGAGGTGAGGCTTAGGGGTTATCAGGTCATGAAGGCTCCTCTGTCATGAGTGGGATCAAGATTATTATAAAAGAGGCTTCACAAAGCATTCAACTAGCTTGCCCTTCAACTTTCTACCACATGGGCACAGAGCATCTCCTTCCTCCTGGGGTTGCAACCCTCACTAGACAATCACACCTGCCAGTGCCTTGACCTTAGACTTCCCAGCCTCCAGAACTATGAGTAAATAAATTCTTATTCTTTATAAATTACCCAGATATTTTGTTATAGTAGCACAAAACAGATGAAGAAAGAGGATAATAATAGTGACAATCTTCATAAGTGAATGATTAATATTTAGAATATAATTCCCAGGAAGATATTATCATGTGTGGAATTTAGGTGCCCAACTTAACCCTTAAAATGTATCTTAATAATAGCACTAACATACTTTAATAATAGTACTCAAATGTAACTATAAAGGAATATAGTTTATGTAAAGAATGAGGGAGGAAACGAGGAACGGATTGGATACAGGGCCTTTAAAACTGCTGCTAAAGCCTCTGTAAGAATGGCTATCATGGTCAAAAAAGCAAATGCCATGATTTATTGTCATGAAGTAGATGAGGTCACCAATAGATTGTGGTTCTTGATAATTAACTCATACCAAAAAGATGGCCAAAATGAATTAGAACAAAAGAAAAATGATGATCTCTGGAATCTAGTTGATTCATGTATCTCTATGAAGTATACAAACTCAGTGATGTTGGGATTACACTTTAAAATCCAACTTATTGTAGCAGGCAAGCAGATTGCCAGAGATCATAAACAACTTGCTGAGAATTTTTCTGACCAAAAAAGTTGATGAGATTTTTCTGCGCTTATATTGATGATAGCTTGTGTTTGGAAATATTTTCAGGGAAATTGATCCACATCTTCTCTGTTCCACCACATGACTCTCTAAAGTTTCAAAATGAGGACAGATCCAAAACCATTTTCCAAGGAAAAATTTGGCTTGCAAGTCTGTCTGTACACCAGCTCAGAAAATTTTGCTTCAACCTCTTGTCCTCACAGCAAAATGTCAACCCCACAATCATTCCTTTAATACCAGCCATCAAAGCCCTCATTGGGGAATGTCTGCCACCCCAAGCAGAGCTGAGAGAAGAGTGACATTCAAAGATCATTCATGACACATCTAACCACCCACAGTACTAAATATTTTACGATCCATACAGGGAACAATCATTACCCCACAAAAAAGGCAAGGTATTTAGCTCCTTGCTGAGCTGTGCTTAAATGTCATTTCTTGATCTTTTCCCAGAGTTATTTTTCTTCTGTCCTTCTTTCTTTCTTCCTTTTTTTTAATTGAAATACTTATTCTACATTTGCATTTTCAGTAAATGTATTGATGAAATTGACTGTTTTTTTACACAAGTATTCCCTGTGTTGAATACTTTTGTGAAAAATTTCTTAGAATGTATTTCATCAGCCTGCATTCTTGAAGGATTAGAACTCCCAAATCCAAACTAAAAAAATAAAAGTTAACATATGTAACAATATATAGGAATATATATGTATATAATATAGAACAATATATATTGCATCTATCTGAAGCTATGAAAGGTAATTATTTGATTAATTCAGAGGTAATTTAACAGGAAGATATAGAAAATACTCATCTATTATCATTGCAAAATAAAATATACGCAGTATTATTTTTTCTTTTTACCGTAGTATGTAGTAATCTATTCTGAGAGTCACATGAAGGGAGAACACAAAATCACAATTATGAATGTCAACTCCAAAATAAAGGAAGCTGATGATGGTAAAGACATGAGGAGTTGAAAATATTCCAGTTTAAAAGCTTGGCAACTTACAAGCATCTCTAAGAGACTTTGTTTGTCTCCCCATAAACTGTCACATTCTGATTTAGGATTGTGAAATGAATCTAGTCAGTAATGGGCCAAGATATCACTATACCCTTTCTCTTATAAATCACAGCAATTTACTCAGTAGGAATGATCTATCCTTATTCTCTCATTCCCCATAATCCAATCACTTCCTCTCATAAGCACTTTCCCCCTGGTTTTCACAATAATGCATTTTCTGTAACTAACAACCATCATTTCCTGATTATCATGCTTCTATCCTTGCACAGGAATGTGGGTCTTATGTGGGTCAGGGTCATCTTTCCCATCCATCTGTGTCTCAATGCTAAGTGTGTTAGCTGAAAGGTGAGTCTGGATAGACCATCATTCTGCCTAGTCCATATAAAAGCTCGGATGCCCCCAAATCTATGCCACTTTGATTAAGAACCAATGAGTTTTGGTGTGTCTAATACTACACTTTCAGAATAAGCACATTCAAAGACTTGTTAGCAACTTTGCCTTCTTCAGATCCCTGTAAATCTAATTTAATGGCAAAAACTCTATAGAAAATACTCTATGGTTTTTTAGTGCACCATTCTATGGTGACTTTCCTAAAAGAAAAAAATAAAATAAATACAAGACTTGACAGCAATTCACAAGGCAGAAAATCTTGAGCTTTTTACACAGGTTACTTAAATTGTCAGTACATCTACTTCAGTTTTAGTTCAGTTTAAAGATTACTTAAAAGGCTTACCATTCAGGGTATTGTAGTTTCAGTACATGATATACTGGACCACTAGATTCCAAATAACTATCTTCACTATATGAAGGGTTCTGTTGTTTCTCAGCTATACAAATATTAACATCTTCTAGGATAGTAAATTGACTTTGACATAGCACACCTGGAATATTTAGCTTTGAGTTTTAGATGTTTCTAGAGGCTAGAGGAAATCTAACTGGCTTGGTGGATTCCTTTGTATCTTAAAAATTTCAGGGCATCGAGGGCCCTGACGAATCTCAACATATCTCCATACAGCAAGAGTATCTTAGGACATAGCCCTGTCCAGTAGTTACAGCATTGGCCATCTTTTCCTAATGTTGGCAGTTTCCCCAGGACCCAGTAATTTCACTGGCCAATATGGAATTCCACTGTTGGCATATATTTCCTACCATTTTATAAGACTTCAATTTTGTTTTACAGGTAGATTTCCCAACAGCAAAGTGGTACCATGAGAGGCAAGTATTGTAAACCTAAGAATTTTTCAGATTAGATTGTTTAATGAGTATTGAGAATGATTCATGGGTGTTCATGGTATACTAGATTTCACTGTATTATCATCTCATTTGATGCTTAAATGAGTTGTTATCTGACTTATTTCAGACTGGCTTAAGTTGAAAAAATACAAAATACAAAAAGATAAACCGTACAATATTAGCATTCCAGATAAGAATGTAAATATTCTAATATTAGTACTATTGATTTAGGATCAGATAATGCATCTTTCCTAGAATAGCATCATGTTTACAAAACAACTTTGTACATCAGTGGCTCTCAAAATGTGGTCTCCAGACCAGCAGCATCAATTTCACTGGGGAATTCATAGAAAAGCAAATTCGGCAGCCACATCCCAGACTTATTGAATCATCACCTGGGTGTGGGGCATAGCAATTAACATACCCTCCAGGTGAGCTCAATGCTCACAGTATAAATTTAAGAACCACTGCCCTCAAATATCAACATGCCATTTGTAGTGACATTGTTTTTCAGATGAGATGAGTGGTGTTTGCAACTCTTAGTAACAGGGTGGACAGGGAGATTAAATTACTACTTCTATGAAAGCTAAGGAAGTAGCCCTGGAGGAAATTTAGGAACTGGTGGTCAACATGAAAACTTGCCCAAAAAGCCACAGACTGGTCTACTCCTACCTTTCATTCTATTTAATTTTAGGCCCCAAAGTTTCCAGAATAACAAGTCATTGTATTTTGTAAGAACACAAGAAAATGCCACCAGTTCCAAACTACCTTGAAGCTGTACAGAGGAATAGCCCGGAATAATTCAGGTAAGGCTATCACCATCATGGAACATTAGGGCAGGATAGATGTTGCTATTTTTCTTCCCATCCATTATACACAGGCATAATTTGAGTAAAATAAGTGCCAAGGGTATCATTAAGCAGAAAACTAAAAATCAAGGGTATTGGAAACCTCAAAAATATAGTTTGAGGTTATTGTGTGTTAAGGAAAGTCCTACCCCATTTTGGATTGAAGATATTAGGAGTCTCTATATCAAGTCTTTCTTAGTCCCAGTAGTGAAAGTTAAAAATATCACATAGCAATAATCCTTATAATTTCCTTTAACTGTTTTTAATGCTTTTTATGGAAAATGACATACTATTTGCTTATACAAAGTGGATTCCAAAGATATTTTTATTTATATTCTGGAACACTTGCTTAATAATCTGGCAAATGCTTCTTAACACTGAAATATAGTTGAATGCTTTTTAAAATAATGTATATGCTTACTATCATTTCCTTTAAGTTATTATTTCACCTGAGCATCTTCTCTTTGTAAGCACACTTAGCAGCCCTCTGCCTCCCAAGGCCTTGCTCAGTCCTAGTCAAGATCGAGGAATGTAGGCTTTTATGCTAGAAATGAACATGGTTCATGAAAGTATCAATGTGTAAAGCCCTTAGAATTGTACCAGCACATAGTAAACACCCCATAACCTTTGCTATTGCTATTATTAGTCTCAACTACCCACCCTAGCACTCTCAATTTAGTTACCAGGCTTGACCCAAACCCATAGTTTAATGACAGTTCTCCCTAATTCCTTAGGAAATGCAGAAGAAACAGAGGTAATTTTTGTTGATCAAGGACCCAATGCCAAGGCAGAATCTGAATTGAGGTTAAAGACTAAAACTCACACTGTACTAATCCTACTTCACACTTCTTTCTGACCCAAGAGAAAGAAGATACTCAGAAGAATAAAGATAAATTCAATTCAACATGAGATTTGAAATTTGAGATGAGAAAGGAGAGAATTCATTTGAATTTTCAAAAGATAAAATGGGGCTGAGCTATAAGTGGAGACAAGTTTTCCTCCATTTTTTTCTTTATGAAAACTGGGCTTTAAAAATGATGATGATGTTTAAATAACATAGGAATAATCTTTATAATTTTTTTGTTTGATTTTTAGAGATTTTGCTGAAAAACACATTTTGCTTGCTTACATGAGTAGGATTTCAACAATAAATATTCAGTTGTATTTGAATTCTGGAAAATTTGTTTAATAATCTGACTCAAGTTCTTTTGTCATTAGCTATTTAGTTGAATAATTTATAAAATACTTTAATTTGATATGCTTACTACTAACTTTTTAAATTACTATTTAACCCAACTCTCTTTTCTTTGTAACAATATTTAAAATCCTGAATTTAAACACTATGCTTCCTCTTTGCTTCCTCATGGGCCATCAACCTATTATGATACTGCCTCACTATGTAAATTCATTACCAATTCATTATTTCAGAAAAGCATTGGGATATTGTGAATGCTTCAGTCTATTTTGAAATAGGCATTTATTAATTTTCTTCACTATTTAAAATTCTTCTGAATTTATGTGCATACTTCTTTCCTATATGAAATAATTAATATTTCTTATGTTAATAAAAGGGAAACTTTCAAAATGATCAAGAGTATAAAATACGCTGGTTTTGTAAAATAAAAGAAACTGAACATACTGAACATGAATTGACCAGGAAAATTTTAATTTTGACAAAAACCATTCAAGTATTTCAAAGACAAGCTTTACACACACACACACACACACACACACACACACACACACACACACACACACGATGGAATTTTACTCAGTTATAAAGAAGAACAAAATTATGTCATTTGTAGGGAAATGGAAAGAACTAGAGAATTTTATGCTAAGTGAGATTAGCCAGTCTCAAAAAGTGAAAGGTAAGGCTCACTCAGAAAGTGAAGGGTAAAATGATTTTTTCTCATATGTGGAAATGAGAATTTGGGAAACAAAAGGGATTTCATTTAATTGAAGAGAGATACCAGTAGAATAATGGAAGGAGGTTTAGGAAGGGTGGTGGGGAGGGGAAAAGGGAGACTTCATGAAGAAAACAGTTCAAACAATCCTATGTTTATATGTGAAACTATCAGTAACAATTTCAATATTATGAACAGGGAGGGAGTGGGGTGGGATCCAGAGGGAAACACACTCATGCTGTGTGCATGTATGTTTCTATCACGCTAAACCTCAATATGATATATAATTACTATGCACTTAACAAAAGTATACTAAAACACACGCAGAGAGAGAGAGTGAGAGAGGATTAGTATGAACTATTTTGAAATATGGAGAATTTCGACATTGAAATACTTTTGCATTGAGTTCAAATGCCTTTCTTCCATACCATAATGAGTCTTAAATAACAAGTACCCATGGAGGCTGAAAACATATATAGGGTATGGTTATCTGGTCATTTCTGTGTTTGTTTGTTTGTTTGTTTGTTTGTTTGTTTGTTTGTTTGTTTTATGGTACTAGGGATTGAACCCAGGGGCATTCTACCTCTGAACTCCACCACCAGCCCGATTTTTTATTCTTTATTTTGAAACACTAAATTGCAGAGGGCTTCACTACTTGCCAAGACTGTCCTTGAACCTGCGATCATCCTGTCTCAGCGTCCCAAGTACTGGGATTAAAAGTGTGTGCCATCACGCCTGGCTCTCATTTCTGTTTTTAAGGAACTTTAAATCCCACAGAAGACAGAGAGATACTTAAGATGCAATATATTCAATACTGTAGAAACAAGTGTTAGGAAGTAGGAGTAGAATAAATGATCTCTTGAAAGCTTTTCAAAGGAGAAACTTAACATAAAACAAAAGGAAAACACATCTGATCTCCAAAAGAGGAGGATGAAAGGACAGGAAGAAAGAATAGCTAAGATTCTGCATCAGAAAGAAGGAGCCATGCATGCGTGGGGAATATAAACCAAAGCATTATTGGTCTTATATTGCTTACTGAAAGATATGTTTTTACATGCAGGCAAACAAAAAACTATCAAAGATGTTCAACAGAGGAATGACATGGTCAGATAAGTGTATTCAAAAGCTGAGTTCAAGCAAAGGGTAGAAAATAGGAACAGAAAGACCATCTAGATATCTTTTGTAATAACCTAGGAGATGAATATTAAGAGTCTGGATTTAGAGATGCCAAAGAAAAATAAATAAATATGAGAAATATTTAGAAAGAAAATTCAGCAGGATTCAGTTATTGACTTCTGAGGGTTGAAAGTAGCTAAAATTAATAAAAAATGATTCCTAGGCTTCCAGTGTGAGTGACCAGACCAACAGTGGTACAATACATCATAGCAGGGAAGAAATGGGAGGAAAACATTGGCAGTGGGGCAGGGGCAGCGATAACATGGAGTCTGAGATGTCTGTGGAAACCTAAGTGGTCAGTCCAATAAATGCAATATGCAGGTCTAGAGGAAAGACATGTCTTGAATTAAATACTGGACAGTTTCAGGTGGCTAATTTAGAAGACTTTCAATAGCATCTAACTAGTTTTGCAGAAGTATAATCATCATGTCTAGAATAAATTATATTTATTTTCTCTAGTGACAGCAGGATAAAGTCAATTTTAAAATTACACTGTCACGCCGGGCATGGTGGCACACACTTGTAATTCCAGAATTTGGGAAGCTAAGACAGGAGGATTGCAGGTTAGAGGCCAGCCTCAACAACCTAGTGAGGCCCTTTGCAACTTAGTGAGACCCTGTTTCAAAATAAAAATAAAATAAGGCTGGGGGTATAGCTCAGAGGTAAAATGCCCCTGGGTTCAATGCCCCTGACACACACACACACACACACACACACACACACACACACACACACATGCACTGTCACCAAATGGGTTTCTATACATCTTGGATTCTATATATTTATTTATTTAATTATTTATGGCTAAGATTGCTTATCATTATATAATTGCTGCTTTATAAAAAAGATAATTTCTACCTGTGCTACTCTAATGATGATCATATTATAACTGCATTATATGGTTTAGAATAAACAAAGAAAAATAATTGAATATATAACAGTGCATTAATAAAGTACTTTATGTCAAGGTATACTCTGTCCTCTGGTTTTTGTTCTTTTTCAATTATAAAGTACATTCCATAGAAACTTCTTTGATGAGGAATGTTTTGTTGAATTTCTTTTTTTTTAACCTAACAGATGTTTGGGTAGTTAAAATTCCTCCTGAGTATGGTATCCTGTGGTTTTCACAACCTAAGTGTTACCCCAGGAATTTTCCTTCCTTGCTGTCATACAGTCCTGGTGGTCTATAGGAGATGCATATTACAAGTCCCATTTCATTCCATACTAATTTCACACCCACACTCCTTTAAAGTTGTACATTTTCTCAGCATTATAAGTATCTATTGTGCATCACACAAATATTTAAAAGATTTCTATTTTATATTCCCCTCCTCAAATACACAGCTCAAATTGCTTTTGAGTATATAAATAACCAGAAAAATAAGAGATGAGTAACAGTCCACAAGACTTTAATGTTTCGAGTTAAATATTTCTGCCTTTTGTAATTCCTATGCTTTGTATCTATAAACACGCAGCATGAAGTAGAGCTATGGTTATTATGCAGATGATTTAAGGAGAATAACAATTTGGCTTCAATTATCTAGATCAGAGTCTATGGGAGAAAGAAATGTCGGCTTGAGTTGGCTGAATGCTATTTCCTTTATTCACTCTGTTTTATAGTTGTAGATTCAGATTCAGAGAGCAGCCCCATTTAATTCTCAGCTTGTGTTCTGGCTTTGCTTCCTGGATCTTCAGTTCTGTTGCTCTTCTTTACAAGTTCAGAGAAAGAGTAAACAATAACATATTATCTTATGCTATGAGCCATCCTAGAACCTTTTATAACATTTATTATTCATACTGGGTAGTCTTTTACTTGAACAACCTTAAATTTTGAACAATTTAATTTCAGACTAATCATCAAACACTCACTCTTTACTGAGAAGCCCTGGGTTTTGACAAGATGTTATTTGAGTAAGTTCTTGGGTACAACTTGATGCCGTCAGGACAAAATGCACACTCGTCTTATAGCGATTTTATGTTGTTTAGTATTATCTCTAATTCAGAGAAATGGTTAATTATTATTATTTTATCTCAAATCATTTCATGAAATAACATGCCATTTTGAGTCAATGATAGACAATACAAAACATTGTTTTTTTAACCAGATTACTTTGTGTTTGGAAAATGCCCCTATATTATTAGTCTTTGGTATGCAGAATCAATATCTAAACATTACTTACTTTGACTATTAAAAATATTACTGCTCTTCAAGATTTTTGTTGCTTGACTGTTCTAATTCCTCTATTCTTATATTATATGTTATTTTACCATATATATTATATTGCAATAATATACATGGTGTCTTTTTGTCTATCATACAAAACATAATCTCAGATTATCTATTCTAGGCTTCATAGAATAAGTTATTTTTACCATATAATTATGAAACTCTGAAATTCAAATATATTTGTCATTAGAAAAATGTCCCCTCAAGCTGGGCATGGTGGTGTATGCCTGTAATTCCAGTACTTGGGAGGCCGAGACAGGAGGATCTCAGGTTCAAGGCCAGCATTAGCAACATAGCAAGAACCTCAGCAACCTTTGAGACTCTGTTTCTAAAATAAAAATAAAAAGGGCTTGGTGGGTAGCTTGGAGGTAGAAAGTTCCTGGGTTCAATCTCTAGTAACACACAGAGAGAGGGAGAGGGAGAGGGAGAGGGAGAGGGAGAGGGAGAAGGAGAAGAAGAAGAAGAAGAAGAAGAAGAAGAAGAAGAAGAAGAAGAAGAAAGAAAAAAATGAAATTAAAAATTGTCCCCTCCTCTATTGGAAGAAAAGAAATCCCTCCTATTTTTAGACTAAAAGACAAGTAACCAACTCATTGTCATCACTTAAACATTAATTTATTATACTCACTCATATATGACTACTCTTCTGAAAAGCTATGAATTTTTGAGAATGCCAAGAAATTCACCCATCTGTTAAAAAAAGCTGAAACACTCATCTCTTCACTCACTTTTCTCTCCCAGTCACCATGGTAGAAAGTTTTCTGAGCAACTAAAACTCTTAGATTGGTCTTGTTTTAATCTTTATGTAACTATTTGCTTCTGTTTTCTAGTTCCTTAGATTAGAATAGTTATTTCTTCTAAACACCAGCAAGTTCAAAATAACCATACTTGTTAATTAATCCCAAATTGAACTTGATTTTCCATATGTCCCCCAGAAATAAAATATGGTCATAAATCTTAAAATAGTGAGTGAATAAAGGAAGCAGTATTCAGCCAACTCAAGAAAGTAGAGTACACTGGGTAGGAAAATTAACACTCAACTGGAAAGACTTGAGAATGTGGGATCATTTAATAATACAACTTTCCAGTTTTATTTGCCAGCTTCTGAATTGGCCATTTTATATGTTGTTTTGTGCTTATTAAACACAAAATAATACCATTAAGTTGCTTGGAAAAAATGGAACATTTACAAAATCCACTTTCAGCCACACTGTAGTAGGTAGAAGCAGGTACTCCCTGAGTGAGATACTCATAAGGAGCAAGATGGAACCCTTCACGGCAGAAAATACATAGGGATTGGGATGTTTTAACCAAGGATTACGAATGATCTGTCCAAAGGCCAAATCTGATATGTTTGGGTTGAACAACTAAATGATTTTTTAATTCTTAAAAATTAGTTGCAAACAAGAAAGTATTTAACTTTCCTGTCCCATGAAAACATCAGAAGCCCTAATAGCATGGGCTGTATATAGGATAAAAGTCAACCACAGGTAAGTGGTGGCTGCCCCTTTAAACAATGCACTCTCTATTAATTTGTCATGTTCTCCATCACTCTTAATACTCTTTTCTGAGCCAGCTTCATTTATTATGGCATCTGTCTGACTCTTTCAAGTAACTTCCATTTCCTGGGGCTTTAAAGTTTATTTCGTCAAATGTCTCACTTTCCTATCAAATCTGCACTTACGATTTTACCTGCTCTTATCAGCTGAAGCAACTAAAATCCCTAGCTTTAGCCATGTTCTAATTTGTAAGCATCTGTTATTTTTTGTTTTTAGTTATATTAAAATAGTTCTTTCTTCTCAAATTAGTGGGTTCAAATTAGTGGGTTTGAACACAGTGGGTTCAAAATAACCATTCTTATTGACTATCTATTCAAAATCAGCAGGTTCAAATTAGCCATTCTTATTGACTAGCTCCAAGCTGAATTTGATATTCCAGCATACTTTTCTTTGTTATGGTACCATCATCTTCAAAAACACCTACACTGGAAAACAATTCCTTCTCCCTTATCCACGATAGCTTATTCAATCAAATTTCACTCACTCAGAAAATATCTATGGAGTGCCAGATACTATTCTAGGCAATAAGAAATAGCAGTGATCAAAGCAGTCTCTAAAATCAAACAAATAAATACAAATAAATACTTTAAAAAGTGATCAGCTATTAAAAGTATTCATTATAATAAGATGACATTATAGAAAATTATTGGATGGCTATTTTAGATTCAGTAGTCAGGGAGATTTATTCTGAGCAGGGATCATTCAAGTAGGAATCTCTACAGAAACCTTTTTCTGCTCCAGTGAAGAAAGGTGTGGAAAAACATTCCAGCCAAATGGAACAGAGAGTGCAAAGGCCCAAATTCTAGGTATTCAGTATGTTCAAAAAGCAAAAAAAAAAGTCCAATGTGAGTGGAAAGTAAGGGTAAGGGGAAAAATGGTCACATTTAATATTAAAAGAATTAGGTAAGCCAGGCGTGGTGGCGCACACTTGTAATCCCAGTACTTGGGAGGCTGAGACCGGAGGATCCGGGTTCACGGCCAGCCTCAGCTACGCAACTTAGTGAGACCATGTTTCAAAATAAAGAATAAAAAATAGGCCGGAGGTGTAGCTTGGAGGTAGAATGCCCCCGGGTTCAATCTCCATACCGCAAATATATATATATATATATATATATATATATATTATGTATAATATATATGTATATATATTAGGTAAGATTGAGGTCATTTAAGGCTCTCTTGATCATGTTAGGAAATTTGAACTTTATTCCCTGAGACATGGGGATGCATTAGATAGCTTTAAGCAAGATTGTGACATCAGTTGTTTTAGGTATAAAAATATAAGCCTGACAGCTCAGGAATCCAGTCAGCTTAGCACAGTAGTAGCTCTCAGGCAGGGTTGGACTAATGCAAATGAAGGGACCTGTTTAGATGGCATGGTTGAAATGAATCACTGGCAGAACTGGGGAGCAAGGGAACACTGCCTGGATTTTCATTTTCTGCAAATAGATGAATAATATTATATTTTACTAAGAAAGACAGGAGGATGAGAAGGTTTGGTACTTAGACCATGTTAATTTTGAGAGGTTTATTTGACATGCCTTCCCAATGATGTCAGTTAAGTAGGTAAATACACTGATCTGGAGTTCTGGGAGCATTCAAAACTGGAAGCAGAGATTTCAGAATAATCAGTATATAAACAGATTTAAAGACACAGGACAAAAGAAAGGCACATAAGGTAAAACCTCCCAGGGATTGTGCACTTGTAAGGAAGAGAAAAGGCCATGAATAGATCTCTGAGCACTACAAGACCTAGAATTAAAAAAAGAAAAAAGAATATGAGGAGAAGTCAGCAGGGGAGTGCCGGGCATGGTGGCGCATGCTTGTAATCCCAGTACTTGGGAGGTGGAGACTGGAGGATCAGGGTTTGCGGCCAGCCTCAGCTACTTAGTGAGGCCCTCAGCATCTTTGTGAGACCTGGTTTCAAAATAAAGTATAAAAAATAGGGCTGGGGGTGTAGCGCGGAGGTAGAACGCCCCTGCGTTCAATCCCCAGTACTGCAAAAAAAAAAAAAATAGGGCCGGGGGTGTAGGTTGGAGGTAGTCAGCAGGGGAGAATGAGAAGGGTTACCAAGAAAGTAGGAGAAAAATATCAGAAGACCAAATTTTACAGAAACCAAAAGGGAAAGAGCTAAAAAGAAGAGTTGGTTGAGCAATGTGTTGGGGCTGTGTTGTCAGGATTCTACCTCAAATGTTGAATTACATTAACAAACATGTATGAGACATTCACTACTACACACATGATGCCAGGCACTCCGGGGAACCTTAACAAGAGACACATTTCATTACATAAAACCTCTAGATGAAAGTTTATTTCACTATCTGCAACACAGTAAACACCTGTCATTGAAAATCTAATGTACAGTTTTTGCATAAGTATGTTTAAGTATTACTCTACTAATAGGTACCAAAAAGAAAATGTGAACATATTTTAAGAAAATGGGATTTGGGTTTGAAAGGAATCACTAACAGCCTTGGTCAAGAGAGGAGGATGGCAACATAAGCCCCATGCTTGAAGGATTTATATGAGGTGGTATTGGGATGGGTGACCCAGAAAACCTAACATTTGTGCTGGAAGGCTGGGGTTGAAATGGCATTTCAGGGAATGCAGCCATTGCTCAGAGCTCTGGCTTACAAGACTTGATATGTAATTTATTTGGATTGCATGGAAATCATCACAATTCTACGCAGACAGGGTTCAAGATAAGTAATAGAAATTTATTTACTTCATTATGGTTAATGATATTGTCTAAGCAAACAATTTTAAAACCTAAAAATTAAATTGCAGGAATAAATTCTACCAACACTATGAGTGATTTCTATGGAGATAGATTTAAAGAGCATGTTCCTGAATGTACAAGTCCTGAAACATGTGTAGATGGCAGAATAATTTTGAGAGATTACTCATGTTCTCTATTTTTTTTCCTTCTCCCAATCTCAAGCTGAGAGTCATATACCTGGCATTTCTGTCCCTCAGAATTTTGTTTAGACAAACACAAACTGAAAATTTGTTTATAGATCCATTAGGGTTATCACATTCATATGACTGATGTGTGTGTGTATGTGTGTGTGTGTGTGTGTGTGTGTGTACACGTGTGTGTGTACACGTGTGTGTGTACATGTGTGTGTGTAAGCCTGAATTCATTAAGAGGTTAAAAAGGCCAGCTTAAAAGAAGCACAACCTCCAGATATGAAGGAAAATATAGATACAGATCAAGGGCACTATAACATAATCAGTATGGCTTAATGGTTGACCACAAGAGATCCTTCCCATAATGCTTTATGGGAAAGCTTTATCTTAAACTCTGGGAGTTTAAGAAAATCCCTAAAATTTATTTAAATTAAGTTTTCCATTGGGTTTCAATTAAATTAAAAATAAATGTGATTACATACATTAGCTTGTATTCTAACTTATTTTTATGTTGAGTGATTTTATGCACAGTTGGATTAAGTAGAAGTCATTAATACATAGATATAAAATATAACAAAAATCAGTATGTATATGTTAGAACAATACTTACGGCCAGGCAGGGTTTGTGCAGAAATCCAATTAGAAGCATTGCCATAGCCGGCATTGGTGCTGGCGGCCACTTGGAATCTATACCATCTAAATTTCTTTAATCCAGAAACTGTTTCTTCAGTTAGGTCAACCTCATAGAGGTATCGGATTGTCTCATACTCAACACATTCTTCAGAGTCCCATTCTCTGCATTTTTGAGCACGAAGCTGAGTGGTTATCTTGTAATTTTGGAAGTAGCCAAGGATAGTATCAGGTCTTATCCATGTCAATGTTGCACTAGTTGACTGAATATTAGAAAGAGCAATATTTGTGGGAACACTAGGAACTAAAAAAATCAAAGAGAAAATATTAAAAACAACTGGAATTACCAAAAACATTGTAAATAGAAGGAAGAAATGAAAATTAAAAATACTTTATTGTGATGTCACTAATCGAGACCTATCAAGATTACTACAGTACTTAGCTTGACATTCCCACCTTGCATTAATGCTTTAGGGACCACCATTTCAAATGGTAGAGGACAAAACCATTGGGATTTTTTTAATCCCTAATTTTTCTGCCAAATCCATTCATGTGTGGCTTATGTAAACACTTTGGCTTCATGTAGAAGCAATAATTTTACTGGAACAAAAGAAAGTTGCATGCTTATATCTGCCTAAGTACTTTCCTAAATATGGCCTTAGTTTTTATTATTCAGTTCCCAGGGAAAGCATTTTTTTTATATTTAAATGTCTAGATAGACACAAGCATATTTTACACATAGTGTTAGTTATAAGACAATTTTAAATAAGCAAGATGACCAAATGAATTAATTTATAAAATTAGTTAAATTTTATTTTATCTTGTGTATATTTAAGATTTATAAAACCCTTTCTAGGGCATTATCTAGCACACTGATATTAATATACAGGCTAAGGTATCATTAACAACGTTAGGTATGTCCTTAACAAGTGCAGGGTCCTACGTGGGGTTGTACTACACATTGGTTTGCTGAATGCAAACCATGTGTCAGGCTCTGAGCCTGGTGTTAGGGACTGAAGATGTAATAAAGCTCATGCCCTGTTTTTAAGAGATGGTTTATTGTGAAAGTAAAATAAGCATGCTATGGTTAGGAATATGAAAGATCAATGAGCTAAGCAGAATGAAACTTGTCTCAACCTTGTTTTCTCTTGCATATCTTCAAGGGCCTTTGCTAAGACCAAGATAAAGAGAATGATAACAATGGCGTACATGAAAACTGCATAATTGAAGAGAACTATGTTAATATTCACCCTTAAAAAGAGAAAAATGACTATTCAGAAAACTCACTGAATGAGTGAGTTTTTTGAATATTCATTGTTTATTATTCAATAAATATCTAATGAGCACCTAATAGTTCAGGTATTATTGTAGGTACTGAAAATATAATGAACAAAATAGACAAAAATCCCTGCCCATGAGAAATTAATATTAGGAAGGGCTATATGTAATAAAAATATAAATAATTATTATATATAGTATTTTAGAAGATTATCACTGTTATGGGGAAAAACAAAGGAAGAAGGAAAGAAATCTCTAGGTATACTGACTTTTTTCTTTTTTTTTCTGGTACTGGGGATCAAACTCATAGGCTTTCTACTTCTAAGCTATACCCACAGTCCTTTTTACTTTTCATTTTGAAATAAGGGCTCACAAAGTTGCTGCAGGCCTCACTAAGTTGCTGAGGCTGGCCTCAAACCCAAGATCTTCCTGTCTCAGCCTCCCAAGTACTGGGATTATAGGCATGTGCCACCATGCCTGGCTTATAATAACATTTTAAATTAGGTGGTCAGAGAAGGCCTTGCCCATTAGAAGATATTAAGTTCCTGATGAAGGTGAGGATATAGCTATATGAATATTTCAGGGAGGAAATTCACAGCAGGGAACATCATTATTAAAGGCCCC
This sequence comes from Glis glis, assembly GCA_004027185.1. Classification (NCBI taxonomy): domain Eukaryota; kingdom Metazoa; phylum Chordata; class Mammalia; order Rodentia; family Gliridae; genus Glis; species Glis glis. The sequence continues at coordinate 20,778 of PVJS01008332.1, read as the reverse complement.
AAGTTAGAAGAACACCTGATATATGTGGAATAGCAAGGAGGCCAGAGAGATTAACAGGAGCTGAGATCTGAAGAGAGACATTGCAGGCCAGATTGTGTATGTTATTGTAGGACATTGTTATGGCTTTCATTTGAGCAGAAGAGTGACAAGCTCTAACATATGTTTTCCCAGAATCACTCTTGCTACTGAGTTGAGAACAGACTGAAGGGAGTCAAGGTGGAAACAAGGAGACTAATTAGGGCGAATTGCAATGTCAATACAAAAGATCACAGTGGCGTGAACTATGATGGCGGCAGCAGCACTGAAGAATCTGGATCCTGAATAGATCTTGAAGGAAAGTCAACAGGATTTGCTGATGTGTGGCATGGGAGGTATGAGAGAACAACCGCGAGGGGGGTGACTGTGGAAGGAGTCAGCTCTGGGGGAGAAATATCAGGCCTTTATTTTGAGTATATTAACTCTGAAATGTCTCTCATGCATCTTAAAGAAGATATCTAATGGCAGATGCAAGCTTGAATCTGTACAAAGAGGTCTAGACTTGAGTTAAAAAGTTGAATTTCCTCTTGCATTGTTACTGACCTATTACTTATATATTTGCCCAAAACTGGAAAAAAGTCTAAATCAATGGAAAACAATGATTAAATTTCTTAAAGTCATAGGATAAGCTTCAGTTACTGTCTTCAAAAACTAATACTTAGCATCAAATATGTTGCCTTTAATTAGGTATTACCTTAAAGATGGAATTATAAACAAAATCCTTGATATACTACTTACAATACATATTGTTTTATCTTTTCTTATCATGAAAAAAAGTAATGTGAGAAAACAGTATTTTTAGGAAAAAAATTTACATTTATAAAAGAAGTACTTTTAGAATTGGCAAAATAGAAATTCCATAATTTAGTCAAATCCCTCAGTCACTAAATTTAAATTCAAGTCATCTGAACATGATGCATATTTAAAAATATTCTAACATGAAGCAGAGAAGTATAATTGACTTGGGGGTTCAGGAGAAATTTTCAGAGAAGAGCTGACATGTGAGATGGGATTTTACTGACTGTAATGTTGGAGATCCTAGCACAGGGGGTGATGTGAGTCAAGTCAAGTTTTACTCTAGTTTATAATTCCTGCTGACAATAACAAACAGAAAGGTTGCATGATAGCTTGGAGTCACAGGGCTTATAGACAGTTTGTGAGGCAATGAAAGGGGTCAGAATGAGATGTTGAGAAATGCATTTTATCAAGTGCAGCCTGGTAATTGTACAACAGGAAAAGGGAAAAGTTCATAGACCACTCGATTTATCCAGAAAAGAAGGGATAAGACTGTGGCAATAGGAAAGATGTCAGCTTAAATCCATAAGAATTTGTAATAACAAAATCATAGGTTCTCAGAATTTGAAGGAAACTTAGAAACCATCTTGATCAACTTATCTCCTTATGGGTGCAGATGTCCCCCAAGATTTCTAGTCAGTGAATACACAGCTTCTTCCAGTTTTTCAACCAAACACTGGTCCTGGTACATATTGGAAGAAATTTTGCTACTGTAATTAAGAACACAATTCAGTTTACTTTAAAATAAAGATATATCCAGTGGGCCTGATCTTAGGAGTCCTTTAAAAGCAGAGCATTTTCTTTGGCCTGTAACAGTAGAAGGAATTAGATCTTAGAAGCAAGAGATGGCTTAAATGTATAAAAATTTCTCCATTGTTGACTTTAAAGAAGGAATAGGTCTTATGCTTAAAAAAATTCACATCATTCAGAGCAAGGCTATAATCCCAGCTACTCAGGAGGCTGAGACAGGAGGATCCTAAATTTGAGGCCAACCTAGGCAATTTAGCAAGACCCTGTCTCAAGACAAAAAAACATTAAGTGCTGGGGGTTTAGCTCAGTTGCAGAATGTTTGCCCAACAATGTGAAGGCTGCGAGTTCAATCACCAGTACTGAAACAAAACAAAACAACAACGAGAAAAAAGAATGCAAGTCACCTCTAGGAGCTCAGAGCAGCCCTTGGCCAAGAGACAGGCAGGAAATATGATCCAATGCTGACAAGGAATTGAATTCTGCCACAACCAGGTGAGCCTCAAAGAGGACTATGAATTCCACACAAAAATGTTGACTGACAACTTGATTTCAGCTTGTGAGAGTAAGTAGAGAACCCATGCACAGCACTCCTGGATGTCTGACCTGTAGCCATAGGAGCTAATAAGTGGGTGTTGTTTTAAGCCACCAAGCTCCCAATGATTTATTGCACAGAAATATATATCCAATACAACCTCCCTCTATAAGATGACTGATCACTACTTATGCAGCCTCTGCTTAAGTATATGGAACAAAGTGAAACTCAGAATCTCAAGGGGCTTTATTTTAAAATTTATTTTCAGATAACTCTATTAGTGTGTATAGCCTTCATTATTTTGAATTGATACCTATTTTCCTATAAATCATAGTTCTGCATTGAAAACCTACCCTAATGTGTGTGTGTGTGTGTGTGTGTGTGTGTGAGAGAGAGAGAGAGAGAGAGAGTGTGTGTGTGTGTGTGTGTGTGTGAGTGTGTGTTACTAGGGATTGAACCCAGGGGCATTCTACCTCTGAGTTATGGCCCTGGCCCTATTTTTTTTTCTTTTTTTTTTTGAAACAGGGTCTCACTAAATTGCAGAGGGCCTCAGTAAGATGCTGAGGCTGGCCACAAATCTGTGATCCTCATGTCTCAGCCTCCCAAGTACTGGGATTACAAGTGTGCGTCACCACGCCCGGCCTATGTTAAAGAGGTTTAATCTATTTTCATCTCTTCACTCTAACATTCTATACTACAGATCTAGAACAATTTTGCTTCTACATCTATATCAATAAAGAATATTAAACAATCACTTCAAAATATGTATGTTTATCATAAGTTGTATATGCACAAAAATGTCAATCTACATATTAGATTGTATCTCCTAGGGTCTAGGCTAATGTTTGGAACAAAATAGTCATTTAATAAGTATTTCTTAAATATATGAACAAACTAATAGAGGGCATAATGGGGAATTTGACTGAGATATATGGCCTGATGAAGGATAATTTAATAGGAGACCTGAAGAATAAGAAGTTGCTTCCCAGGTGAAAAGCAACAGATGCATTAATACCCAGTGAGAGAATAGTGTGTGACCTGGAAAACCCTTGAAGAAGGTTTCTGGGTACACAAGGAGATGGATGGGAAGAAAGAGGGATAGGTTAGGCGGAAATCATATCATGTTAAAATGTCGAAAGTGAATTTAAGATTTTTAGTTCCATCCTAAGTGTTGTGGGGATACTCAAGGAGTTTTATATTGGCTTCTTGTTTTCATTAAAACTTTATGCTGTGTGCATGTATGTCATTATCATTATAAACTACATTATGATGTGAAACTATAATGCACCAATAAAAGTATTAAAAAAAAACTCCAAAACCTTATGCTATGCTCTTTACCCAAGGGAACCAGGCAATATAGTCCAGACCCTTTTCTTTCTTTTACGTCTACTCCCCCCCCTTCCGTGTTTCAATCCCCTTCCCCTAGGGTTTGCTAAGCCACTGGAGGTGGAGGCAAAGGGACATATTCACTAGCCAATGAAATAGAGAAGGCAAAAGAAGCTGCTTTCTGATCTCATCAGGAGGGATGACTAGATATCCTGGACTCTGTGACCAACTTTTTTCCCTCCAATTTTCAGATATGAGGAAAGACTTTAATGACAAATTTTGATGCAGAGTAAGATTTTTTTTTGTCAAATCAACATTGACTCACAGACTTCAGTAGTCGCCAAATAAGTGCTTCAGAGAAGAAAAGGTCTAAATAGAGTAGTAGTTTATCCTGACAAAGAAAGAAGATCCAGGCAAGAGTTATTTTTAACAAGGCTATGGGGAGGGAGCACAGCAATTTCTGTTACCTACTATGTGGCAGGCACAGTGATGGGACACTGGGACATGAGGCAGTCGATAAGTGTCTGTGGCCTGTGTGAATAAATCATGGCTCACTAAAGCAGTCCTTTACTTTTATGTGACACAAAATCTAGTCCACATTTTCTATCAAATGCATTTAGAAAGATGAAATAGAAATAAATATGATCTAAGGCCAAATATATAGTATAACTCAGAGGTTTTTCCACACAAGGCAAACTCACAAGTACTCTTAAGTGACCAGCAATAACCCTCATTTATATCCAGTATCTTCTCTTTTGATGAACTGTGTGCTGAACTGTGTGCCTATTTCAAGGCAACTGCCCTATTGAATTACAGATACAAAAAGGATTACACCCATTTTAGCATGGAGAATCAGATTTCCATTCTTTAAGAATGACTAAAAACTTCAAACTTTTTCTATCCACAGATGGTACTAATTTGAACACATCATTCCATGTTTCCTGGAGTAATCACACAGCTTGCTTAAATTTTCTAAACATGACTGAACTGTGATAAAGTGATCAACATTAACTGCCAAAGTATTCACTAAATTGCATTTTTATTCATAATTTTTATTGGTAAAATACTTTTATCACAGTTGAAATGATGGTCTTTAGAGCTATATAAGTAAGACTTGTAACATTTAAATGCATGCCAGTTTTTAGTGACTACTTAGCAAACTCTACTTAGAAGATAAAGATATGTGTATTATGAAATTATTCTGCTAATTTCTACATGTCAATTATTAGAGGTTACTAACCTCATATGATAGGATTCTGATAATAGCTTATATTGACTGCTCACTGACGTGGCTAAGTACACTAATGTAAAAGAGCAAGTTTCATCAGTTCTTTTTCTATGACTATATATTTTTATCTTCAAGCACAGATGTACTCTCTCTTAAGCAAAACAGATGTATGAAAATTTATATTTGTGCACTATATTTATAAAACATGGAAAAGTACCAACACAATCTTTTCTACTTTTCTAAGACTATTTCAGTCACTAGAAAGTTTAAATATATATAACTCTTTTAAAACACAAGGTACAGATATACAGTCTAAGCCCACACAAACAAAAGTGTAGTTTGCCAACTCTGACAAAGTATGACTCCATATAAAAATTGAAATTCCTGTAAAGTTAAGTGAAAAGCAAATTTCAGTATACCAGATATGAATTTTGCAGTGACTCGAATTTAATCAATAGCATTAGTAGGCATTCACCTTGCCTTGTGTGGGCAGGTTACAAGTCTTAAGAGGTATACGCGATTTCATACATATATGAAAAATAATCTAGCTAATAGACACTACTACTAAGAGGTGATGGTAACAGGAGATACTTAATGGAAGAAGATCTGGGAGCTAAAATTTGAAATAACAATTGAGGATTGGTAAAGATTTGAAAGAAAAGACACTCATGTAGGTTGAATATGGACTCAGTATATAAATGGAAACTCAATGTTTGTCAAGGGTTATGAAGTATCTTAGACTAGTGAAAAATAGTCTAAGAAAGTAAGAAGAAAACATGGAAGACAATGGGGTGTGGTATTAATTGAAATTCAGTGAAGTTTGAGAGAGGCGTTCAGATGACTGCTATAGGTGATAGAGACCAACAGACAGAAATTAACTGGTAAAGTATAAACTTGAAGAAAACCTGAGCCTTTATCTGCTCAGGTTTATCTGGTCTGTTATTAAGAACAGTTCAATTTTGTAGAAACTGATTAGATAGTAATATATCTAATAAAACACAGATTCTAATAAAAAAGAATAGTTAGGAATGGAGCTAAAAGAAATACAAAGGAATATTGGCAGAAAGTGATGATTCATTATGTATACAGAAAACAGAAATAAAAAAATTGACGGACCCAGGTATTATGTAAATAGACAATGTATGTTACGGAAGTAGGTTATGGAATTGGTTCTAAGTGTTATAACAAATATTACAAGAGGGAAAATCAAGACTGTGTATGTCTATGACCATAAAGACAAATTAATGAACAAAAATATGCAATAATTTCTGGTGCTGAAATAAAAAATATATTTCTCCTGAGAAAACACATAAAGAGGGTTACAAGTACAATGTTCTCAACAACATCCTTGCGTAGTAAACACTAAGTATGTTTAACTTGGTTCTTTCTTATAATGTCTCTCAATGGAAGTGGATGGGATAATTTTCAAACACTTTTAGCAAAACTATTTCTTCATAGGTTGTAATTATATAGTTCAGGTACACTTCTTTTTGGTAGTCTGCTGAATTCAGAGATTTTGGAGTAGGTAGAGCAGCATTTACCAAAATATGCTACACAAACATGATTTTTAGGCAGAACTAAGAACTGAGAATTTTCACACTCATATTAGTGTGCCAAATTAAATCATCTTATAACAGAAGTTTATTCCACTTGTATGAAATAGAACTGAGAAAACATCCATAATTGGTACTAAGATTTACTAAAAAAATTAGCTGTTTCAATGCATATACTGATGGATAACTAGGGGTGCCAAAGTCCATGGAATTTAGCTATAACACATTTAGCCTTTAAACCCAGTATTATCAAACACATAAACTTATTAAAATACTTTAGTAAAACTTCTGGAAAAAAAGTGTTTTTTGTTCTCTGCTTTTTCAATTTTTTTTGGAGAACACTATGAAGAAAACTGGTCATAAAGATTCTGTTTGGAGGCAAAATGAATTGACTTATAGTCATTAGTTTTGACAGTTCTATATAATATGTAATAGCATGAGAGTATCTACCAAAAATGGCCACTTTGATTTAAATTAGTTTGAAACAGTTCTTGGGGAGTAATTAGATGGCAGACTTATTTGTTATTAAGACCATTCCTGTAACATCTGGAGTCTAAATTGAACAATGATGAAGAAATTCAGAATTAGAAAGACATACTGATTTGTGGAGACTCGCTTGAGGATGTATAGCAGGGACAAACAGAGTTGTCTTGGAAGAAGTTTATATTTGGATATGGGGACAGGTAAAATCAATTTGGTAGATATCTGTATATATAAGCAACTGATATCATGATAGTGAATGCTTTTGAGGAGTACTCATTGCATCAGAACAGCAGATGATGAAGAATGGGTCTCTGGTCAAGTCAATAGTTAATGGGCAGTGAAAGAGAATAGGAAAAAAACGTCAGAAGAAATTCAGATAAACATACAATGTCTGAAACCAATTGATAATAAATGTTTCTTTAACAAATAAGTGAACAAAGTAATGTCTGTATGGATGGATGCATGGATGGATAGATTTCAAGAAGACAAGTGCCATTGATTCAGATTGTGTTTGAAGGCTATTAAAAGAATTTCTATTTTCTAAGGACTATAACTCTACAAAAAACCTATTGATTAAATGATACAAATGAAGTCCTGAATCTAAACTTCAGGAAAAGATTCATAATAGAGAATGAATAATTTGAATTTTCAGTAATTCCATTGGGAAGGAAGAGATAAGACAGAGAGAATGAGCAAGAGAGCACAGAAATGGACGGAGAAACACCAATAGAAGATAAAGGATGAAATGCTAGTTTGAAATGAGGGAGTCTGTGATACAGTAAGCCAATAAAAATAATCTCCGGTTATCAAAAGTTTATTTTTAAGAACAAATATTTAGTGATCAATTTAAATGCAGGTATACTATTACAATATAAACCCATATTCTATGTACCCATCGCCAAATGTTAAGGCAAAAGTCCTTGGTGTGACTAGAATTTTTGTCAAAATCATGATATGTCAGATATGCATTTTGGTAAAAAAAATAATTTTGCAAAAGCAGTCAAGAATTATATCTAAATATTCCAGTCCCAAACCATAATAAGTTTAGGGGATTCTGAACTTGAAGTTTGTATTAAATTTATTCTCCTACAGAAAACAAGTATGAACTCATGGACAAGGGAAAGAAAACAGGGCTTTTAGCTTGAGATGTGAGAGAATATACTATGAGGCTAAGATAGTTGGGCAAAGAGAGAGTCACAAAGGAGTGAGACCCAAATCTTGGGTCTAAACTTTCTTGAAATCCTCTTCCAAAGTCTTACTTGTATATGCATGATGGAGAAACCAAGGAACACAGTAGAAACCAGCAACTGAAGACCTGAGTGGAAATTTTAGCTGCTGCTGATTACAGAGAAGACAGAGTTTGGAGTTTAAATTACACCAAATTAAGAAATTGATAAACAACCCAAGCCTCCTATCAAAACTCCAGAAGGGCCATACCTTTGTTTTACTCTATGACCAAGGAGTAGGAAATCCATTCTAAATAAGGGTGAGACTAAAATGAAGCATTAAATCACACATTCAATAATTTAATGGCCCATAAGGGGAAAAAAAAGTCAACACTCTCCAGAATTTCTGCAATACTTAACCAATAATGATTAGTATAAGTTCAAAAATAACTAGACAGTTAAGAAAATTACTAGTGACGGAAATGTGACTCACAGTCAGGAGGGAAAAAAGTCATTAGAAAGATCAAAGGAATTACGGTTTGTGAAAATGACCTTACAGAAGCTGTTATAAATATTTTTATTTGACTTAATAGAAATGTGATCATGATTAGAGACCAAATGAGGAATCTAGCAATGGAAACAAGAATAATAGAACTAGACAAAAAATACAGAATGTATAACAACAGGAGAAATGAAATACACTAGATGTACTGAACACCAGAATAGAGATGGCAGAACAGTCAGTAATTTCATAATACATCAATAGAACTTCTTCAATTTGAAGAACAAAAAAAAATGAAGAATTTAGTAGAGACTCAGTCACTTCAGGGATATCAAAAGGTATGTAATTGGAGCCCCAGAAAAATATGATAGAAAGAAGGCAGAAAATGTTTGAAAAAATAACATCAACTGTAGGAAAAAAGTTAACTTACAGATAGAAAAATCTCAATGAACCAAGAGAAAAATAAATGCAATAAAAACCACACTAGCTATATTATTGTCAAATTCCTTAAAAAAAGAAATGAATTTTAAAGAGTGTGAACAAAGTAATAATAATGCATCTTGCACCCAGGACCTAATCACACAAACGGTGGCTGACATCTAATCAGCAATAGTGGGTGCTAGAAAGCAAAGGAATGGCATCTTTGAAGTGAAAAATGGAAGAAAAACTAAATTCCATATTCAGATAAAATATCCATCAAAAGTGAAAAGAAAATCTATATTTTATGTAAATAAAATCAGCAAACTTGATGTCAACAGAAATGAAGTTCTTTGGCTGAAAAGGAAATGATGTCAGATACAACTAATAAGTAGAAAAATAAAGAACACTAGAAATGATAAATATGTGACTATATATGGTCTTTTCTTAATTTCTTTATAAGTAAAATTAATATGATAAATTGTGGAGTCTATAATGTACATTAATGTAAAATATTTATTTTTATTTATTTATTTTTTGCGGTACCGGGGATTGAACCCAGGGGCATTCTACCTCCGCGCTACGCCCCCGGCCCTATTTTTTATACTTTATTTTGAAACCGGGTCTCACGAAGTTGTGGAGGGCCTCACTAAGGAGCGAGAGAGAGAGAGAGACAGGGAGAGAGAGAGCGAGAGAGCTGAGGCTGGCCACGAACCCGGATCCTCCGATCTCCGCCTCCCAAAGTACTGAATGTAAAATATTTAAAATATACAGCTAACTATCAAATATATATGACAACAGCAGCATGAAGTATGAAGAAATAGATGAAAATATACTGTTCCAAAGCTCAAATATTTTATATGAAGCTATACAATATTAAGAAGATATCATAAGCTAAGGAATATTGTAATCCCTTGAGCAGTCACTAGAAATAATGCAAGAAACACAGCTAAAATTCCCCAATAAATGAATTAAAATACAATGCCAAAAATATTCAATTAACACCAAAGAAAACAAAAAAGGAACAAAGGAACTAAATATAGATAGGACAAATAGAAAATAGTCAGCAATTGGTACTCTAACCTCAACTAAATAATAAAGTCTAAATAGTTTAAATGCTTCACTTAAAAAGTAGGGATTATCAGAAAAACAAAAGACTCAGTTATATGCTGCCCACAAGAGACATATTTCACCACCCACAAAAGACATTTTTAAAGATGACACGAATAATTCAAAAAGAGAGAAAAAGATACAAAATGCTAATATCAGACAAAAGCGCCTTTAATACAAGGATTGTCCCCAAAATTAAAATGGACAGTTTATAATGTTTAAAGTGTCAGTTAGGAAATTGAAAAATTATAAATATGTATGTTTTTAGTAAAAATACTGAAACAAACACAGCCAGAAGTGAAAAAAGTAGATAAATACACACACATAATTTGATATTTCCTTCTCAATAATTGTTAGAAGAATTAGGAGGAAAATTGGTAATGATACAGATGTTTTTCAAAACACTATCAAACATATTGAATTAAAATACTAACACTATGGCCAACAACTGAAGAATATACATTAAGTATGGATGGATGATAACTCAAGATAAATTATATGCAGAGATGAAGAAAACATCACAATATTTTTAGATTATATTTTATAGAAGTGTTCTCTATTAACAATGGAAATAAGTTAAAAGATGATTGACATGAAGATATACAGTAAAGTCTCAGATATTTGGAAATTAAACATAATTTTAAATCACCATGGCTCAGAGAAAATTAGAAAATAATTTATTGTCTGAAAATAAAACAAGTTTTGTGATATATATCCATTAGGAAGAAATTTATAGCTTCAAATGATTATAATTGAAGAGAAGCTTAAAATCATTTTCTATAGTTTCACCTTAAGGAGACAAAAAAAGAAGTATGCATTAAATCCAAAATACTTAGAAGGAAAGAAACCATAAAGATCAGAAATCAATGAAGTAAAGCAGACAAATCATAGAGAATATTAACTAATTCAAGAGGCAGTTCTTTGATAAAACTAGTAAAGTTCATACACATTTATCAACATGTGTGAAGAGAAAAAGAAAACAAATAGTTCATATCATTAATGAAAGCAGGAATATCACTATTGATACCAAAAAGCCTTAACCAATTAAACTGATATTTTAAAAGGCCAAGTTTCTTTGAAATGCAACTTACAAATATGATATAGAACCTAATAGCTATCTATTAAAGAGGTCAAAGGAATAAAATATCTGCTACAATATATAATAAAAAGTGGTTTAGATGGTTTCATTGGGTGATTATATCAGAGTTTATGATGAAATACCAATATAACTAATTGTGGAAAGAATACTTCCCAACTACTTTTATTAGGTCAGTAAAGATCAATTATAAGGCCGGGCTTGGTGGCACATGCTTGTAATCCCAGTACTTTAGGAGGCAGAGACCTGAGGATCTGGGTTTGCGGCCAGCCTCAGCTCTCTCTCTCTCTCTCTCTCTCTCTCTCTCTCTCTCCCTGTCTCTCTCTCTCTCTCTCTCTCTCTCTCTCTCTCTCTCTACTTAATGAGGCCCTCCGCAACTTCGTGAGACCCGGTTTCAAAATAAAGTATAAAAAATAGGGCCGGGGGTGTAGCGCGGAGGTAGAACGCCCCTGCGTTCCATTCCCGGTGCCGCAAAAAAAAAAAAAAAAGATCAATTATAAAGACTTATGGAAAATATTATGATCAAAGGAAATTACAGACTAATGTGTATCCTAAACATAGATACAACCCTATGCAAAGTATTAGCAAGTCAAATCCAGCCATAAATAATAGGATAATGTATCTGACCAAGTACTCTATCCCAGGATGTAAATCTCATTTAACATTAAGAAATAAGTCATGAAAGTTATAATAGTAATAGAATAAATGAGAAAAAGGATACCTCAACAGATCTGAAAAGTCAAGAGACAAAATTCAACATCCATTCAATAATACTCATTCTAAATTATAAATAGAATATTGCTCAATTTGATACAGGGCATTTACAGAATGCCTACAGCAACATCTAGACTTTTAATAGAAAAAACAATCATGAGCTTTACTGTATTCCTCAATACCCCCCCTAGAAAAGAAGCATGAGTGCTTGCCTCGGCAACACATATACTAAAATTAGAAGGAAAGGAAGCCTGCAATTAGCTCAAGTATGTCAACAGTTACTTTCCGCTATCATTTGGTACCTGTTTAATTTATAGGCAAAGTTCCTAAAGGTTATGAGAATACCATCCTATCCAGTTTTTAAGGACTGCATCTTAGGCATTTGACCACTAATATCCTAAAATCCTAAATAAAAAGTTAGCCTTAAATTTCAAGCCTAAGCCGGGTGTGGTGGCGCACACTTGTAATCCCAGTACTTTGGGAGGCGGAGACCAGAGGATCCGGGTTTGCAGCCAGCCTCAGCTCTCTCTCTCTCTCTCTCTCTCTCTCTCTCTCTCTCTCTCTCTCACTGTTTTTCTCTCTCTCCTTAGTGAGGCCTTCCGCAACTTCGTGAGACCCGGTTTCAAAATAAAGTATAAAAAAAAATAGGGCCGGGGGTATAGCGCAGAGGTAGAACGCCCCTGCGTTCAATCCCCGGTACTGCAAAAAAAAAAAAATTCAAGCCTAAACTTTAAAAATGTTGGACCTCTTATACATAATAAATGTCATTAATGTAGTTATGCTTAAAAATGTAAATAATGGAAACTTGGGATTTTAAAACCCCTACATAAAGTAGGGTTAATTTAATAGGTAACAAACTTCAGAAAATTGGGCTACCAATTTTTAATGCATCCTTTAATTGGTATAGATTTAATTATTGTGATATATGTGGAAAGATAATTATTATCTTTCTAATAATGTAAATTATTTTAAGGTAGTAATTCTTCCTAATAAGGTATCCATGTATGGAACCAATACATCATTTATTCAAGGTTGCAGTGAGTAGGTGGTGAAAGTTCAAATTATAATGACAATTTATTATTGTATTAAGATGTGTTACTTTTATTTTATTTGAATTTTGAAAAAAATCTAATAGTGGCTGCTACTTATGCATGTTTAACTTAATGTAATATTAAGAAGTATTGCTGCTACAAAACTCATTTACATTTCAGAACGTTTATGCCATTAGTCAATATTCTCCAAGAAGTTTATAGCCTGATACAAACAAGAGGCATATTCCTGAAGCTTTCCAGTAATGTGGTTATCAGAAAGAATGGGCTTTTGCATGCAAATACATGTACTTTACTTACTTAAAAGGGGAAGTTGAGAAGAACAAGAAAAAAAAATAAAGGAGGAGGTTGATATATAAAGGCTGTTACAAAAAGCATCAGCTACAGCTGCATAGGACAGGAATGGAAAATAGGGTAATAAGATATGCCCCAGTTCCTAAATAAGTTAATAAAAATGCTGCCTGAAGGACAGCTGGTATTAGCTGGAGTTTGGATGAAGCAAGAGTGGTTGCCTGGAGTCCACTTGATGAAAGGTATCAGAGCATCAGTGAGGTCAGGGAGAATTATGCAGCATGGCCCAAATTCACTGTTTACAAAAGGAATTGCATTTGAAAGGACTTTTAAAATTGTGATTTAGAATTTGATACCTAAGAAAATTTCAAAATAGCAAACATTATACTTTTGGAACTGGTCCAGGATTAAAAAAATAAAAGTGCTATGAGTCTAGGAACTTTAAACATTTCCTAGAATGGTCTCAGTATTTTAGAGATCTTATACTAACTCATAATATTTTTAGTTTTATAGATTAAGCAATACTTGGAAATAGAAATTTAATTTTCCTGGCTTGTAAATCCACATTTAGAAAAAGGTATGTACGTTCTCATATGAAAAAGATAACTACACATTAATGAGGAATTCTTATAATAAAACAATTTCCTTCCTCTACAAGTACTATTTACACATTGTAAAATAGTAGAAGAAACTATTCCAATAAACATAATGATTTACGGAACTTCTAAGGCAGTGGAAACAATATAATATAGTAGAAAGAGTTCTGGACTAGTAATAGTTTGATAATAACTAGTTGCAACAAACTAAGTATACCACCTCTGTGCTTCATTTCCCATGCCTGCAAAATAAAATGACTGAATGAAGTTACCAATGAGATCCAATGAAAACCTGAATTTTTAGCATTCTAAATTTTAAAGGCATAGGAAATATATTTGCTATGGCTTCTCAATAGTCCCTAGCACAGTAATTTACACATATTAAAAACTTGAACTTGGATAGATAAAAGAGTATCATACAGGATCTTAAAAATATATCCTTGGATGGGCTTCTGCTTCAAGGAATATGGAGTAGATATATTTTTCCCTGCTCTTCGCACTGCATACAAGTAAAAACCATGCACATTAAACATACAACAAACAAAAGAAGTCTCCAAAAGTTGGAAGAAAAAAGGTAGACCAGTAAGGGAACGCAGGACACAACAGCATGGTGGTGAATTCCTTGAGTTTCCATTTGGCCCCATGTGTCCCAGAAGCCAGCAATCCAGAAATGGCAGATAGTTGACAAAAGCTCCAATACAAACCTGCTCTCTCTCTAGACAATAAAAACATGCAAACCTACAAAAACAGAGCATTCGAGCAAGACAGAAGAGGTCTAGACAATAACAGCTTTACACACACACACACACACACACACACACACACACACACACACACACAAAGTGACTTCACTCCCTTCCATGCTGACAAAGATTCAGTGGGAAGCTTAGTCTTCTCTAACTTCTTCCCAGCCACATTAGACAGAGTGGTGTTAGAGAAGACATAAGATGGAGCCAACACTTTCAAATGTTTCAGCAGTAACCAGGTCCCTCCACCAGTCAGTGGAGAACATGTAGGAATAGTATAAACCCCTCCCTACTCCTGGAGAGAGTGCTCTTGGTAGAGGCTTAATATGGAGTCAGAACTCCCTTGCCCACCCAGCCAAGTGGGGAACCTGGATTCCCACCTCCATCTGGCAGGAAGAGAGAGTGCTATTCCTTTCCCTACCCTAGTTGTATCGAAGGAATATGCTATGCTCTAATGCTGTGCCCTCCAAAAGCCATAGGTTAAAACCCAAGCGCCAATGCTGGGACACGAGGAGGTGAGAGCCTTTGGGAGCTGATTACACTATGAGGACAGAGCCCTCACAATTGGGATTAGTGTCCTTACTGAAGACGCCCAGAGCCGCCTTCGCTCTCCTGACATGTGAAGACACAGTGGGAAAAGAGCCATCGATGAACAAAGACACGGGTCCTCGCCCAACACTAGATTGGCTGTCACCTTGCCGTCACCTCCCCAGCCTCCAGAACTGTGGTGAACAAATTCTGTTGTTTGAAAGCCAGCAAAATTTATGACATTTTGTTATAGCAACCCAAAAGGACTAAGACAGAACTTGTTATAAATTTAATCTCTCTGAAACTTACGGGACTATTTAAGTTACCTATTTAATAATAATGATTTATGTACAACTATAGTAGTTGCACTTTTTGAAATATGTATCCATTTCATCTAAAGTATAAATTCTGAAGTGTAAAATTTATTTGTGTGGAGTTGTCTGTAGTGTTCATTTATTGTCCTTTTGAATGTCTATGATGTCTGTACTGAATTTAGTCCTAAAAAGTGTAATTTGCCTTTTATTCTTTTTGTCTTCGCCAGGCTTGCTAGAGGTTTATCAAGTTTATGTTTTCAAAGAATCAGTTCTCTGTTTCATTGATGTTTCCTACAGTTTTTGTTTTAATTTCATTGATTTCTGAACTATATTTCTTCTGCATAGTTTAGGTTTATCTTCCTTTTCTTTCTATAGCCTTTTGGGGGTACTTAGGTTATGGATCTATTTTCTTTTTTAATGTATGTATTTAGTACCATAACCCTTTCTGTTTTCATTGACTTCACTGAGTTCCATAAATTTTTTTTTGAGAGGCCTTTTCTTTCTTGACCCATAGATTATTTGTAAGTACAAATTTTTAAAACTGGTTTATTGGGAAGCTGAAACAGGAGGATCGCAGGTTTAAAGCCAGCCTCAGCAACTTAAGTGAGGCCCTCAGCAACTTAGCAAAACCCTGTTTCAAAATAAAAAATTAAACAGGGCTGGGAATATAGTTTAGAAGTAGAATAGTCGACCAGGCCTGGTGGCGCACGCTTGTAATCCCAGTACTTTGGGAGGTGGAAACCGGAGGATCCAAGTTCGCAGCCAGCCTCAGCTCTCTCTCTCTCTCTCTCTCTCTCTCTCTCTCTCTCTACTTAGTGAGGACCTCTGCAACTTCGTGAGACCCGGTTTCAAAATAAAGAAATAAAGGATAAAAAATAGGGCCGGGTGTGTAGCACGGAGGTAGAACGCCCCTGGGTTCAATCCCCGGTACGGCAAAAAAAAAAAAAAAAAGAAGTAGAATGGTCCTGGGTCCAATCCCTAGTACCCCCAAACTGGCTTAAGATTATATTTCAGCTCCAACTTTGTATCCTGTGAGCACATAAACATAATTTAAAAACTCTCCCAAAAGACATCTCTATGCTGATAATTTCACAGGGGAATTTGCCTAAAGATTTAAAGATTAACACCAATTCTACAAAATCAGTCCCATAAATTAAAAGAAATTCATTTTATGAAGCTAGTATTACCCTTGTATAGTAACTAGACAAGTACTGCGCAGAGACAGAAAGAGAGAGGTAAATATTTTTCATGAATATAGATGCAAAAATTCTTAATATTAGAAAAGAGATTTGAATGTATCCCTCAAAGCTCATGTATTGGAGTCAGTCACCGCCCAGCCCCCATATTCATATGTTAATGGTATTTAGAAGTGGTACCTTTGGGAAGAAATTAGGATTAGATGAGGTCATGAGGGTGTTGCCAGCATGATGACATCAGAGGCTTTATAAGAAGAGAAAGACTGGAGCTAGCATGCTTGCTCTGTCTTGTCATGTGACGCACTCTGCCATGTTCTAGAACAGAAAGAAGGTCCTCACCAGTTGGCAAAGAGATGCTGCAGCCATCACCTTGGACTTCTCAACCTCCAGAACTATGAGCCAAGTGAATTGTTCTCTATAAATTACCTTGACTCAGGTATTTTATCATAGCAACGGAAAACAAACTAAAACAGTAATATGTAAATGTGTGTGTGCGTATGTGTGTGTGTGTGTGTGTGTGTTTAATTCTAAGATTCCAGGGGTGGTTTAATTAGAAAATAAGGAACTCACCTTATTTTCAAGTGAAAGAAGAAATATCACACAAACATATTAATTAATACAAAGGGGATTTTGGCAAAACCCAACACATCCTTGTCTTGATAAAGAGCATCTACAAAAACTCTATGGCTCAGCATAATATGTAGTAGTCAAAGAAATGAATGCTATCCCCCATGAGAAGAGGAACAGGTAAGGATGTCCCCGTCACTGCTCTTATTCAATATTGACCTGAAGTTCTAGCTAATAAGGCAAGAAAAGCAAATTGTCTATATATAGAATCCCAAGGACTCTCCAAAAAGTTCTTAGAACTCAACGAGTTGTGGGAAAACAGCTTGGCTCATGAAGCCCACTGAGTGGCTGGCAGTGGGCTGCAGTTTCCTGGGCACCCCCAACTGACTCCTGGCCCCTCAGCAGCATGGCAAGACCATCTCCCAACACTGGCGGCCACCATGGAGATGAAGATGCTGCCTCCAGCCGGGCGTGGTGGCGCACGCTTGTAATCCCAGTACTTTGGGAGGCGGAGACCAGAGGATCCGGGTTCGCGGCCAGCCTCAGCTCGCTCTCTCTCTCTCTCTCTCTCTCTCTCCCTGTCTCTCTTTCTCTCTCTACCTAGTGAGGCCCTCCACAACTTCGTGAGACCCAGTTTCAAAATAAAGTATAAAAAAATAGGGCCGGGGGTGTAGCGCAGAGGTAGAACGCCCCTGGGGTTCAATCCCTGGTACCGCAAAAAAAAAAAAAAAAAGATGCTGCCGCTAAGCCATGGCTTCCCAGGGCTGCCACACTGAGCCCTTTGCCTGGCCCGCTTTTGGCAACTCCATCACCCCTGCTTCAGACACAGACCCGCTCTCCTCTTCTGTAGCCCATCCCACCTGGCAGCATACTGTCCCTTCCAGCTAGAGCAGATTGCTCAAAATATAAAACAAGAAGATAGTCATTATCAGGGGTAGAAACCATTATAAATTGTTCTTAACCAGAATGAAGCTTGTACTTTGAAAAATCAACCTGGTTCTGCAGCACTCACATGACCTAATTTTCCAGGTCTCTCCTGGGTAAAGAAGAATGAGACTACTTTGCCCTCCAGTAAGTTGAAATACCACGTATGCCTTAAAACATCAAGAAGACAAAATGTGACAGGATTTTGAGCAAATCCTTAATATGAAACTAGCAAAGAAAATTCATAAAATTCACACATGATCAGATCATGCAGCCATATACAACAAGGCCAATCAGGTATGTGTCCTGAAGTTTTTGTTTGTTTGGATTTTTGAATATATGAATATCAGCTTTGAATTCAAGTAATAGTTGCATATGGTTTTTGCAACTGGTTTGATATCAGAGTTCAGCAGAATTTTGCATCTTGAGAACACTTAACTATTTTTGTAGCTCCTTTTCTTTTCTTTTCTCTTTTTTGATGTAAGTCCATTTTTATACAACTTGAAAGACCTTGAAACTTTTTGGTTGACACAGCATATTTTTCTCTTATCTTATCCAATAAACACCTTTACCCTATGGCAATGGGTTATCCGAACAAAAATACCTGGAGAATTAGATTAGCAAAATATACTTTGCAGTGGTTCTCAACAAATGCAGAGTTTTACCACATACAGTTTTGTAAGAAGTGTTTGTGAATATAAAACTATATGTAAAAGATATCACAAATGTTTGGTTTTACTACAGTGTACCAGATAGTGCTGATCTACATCCTGACAATTAAAGTGTGATTATTTTCCTGATCTCTAAATGATTTTCAGCTATTAGAAAATATGCTAAATGAGATTAGCCAGTCTCAGAAAGTGAATAGTTGTAGGTTTTCTCTCATATATGGAAGCTAGAGAAAAATTGGAAAACAAAAGAGACTTCAGATGAAGGAGTAGAAACTCCAATGAAGTGATGGAGGGGGTTTAAGGAAGGAAGGAGGGGGAAGAGACATAAGGAAGATAACAGTTTACATAATGCTATGTACAAATATGAAATTATCAGTATGAATCTCAATGATATGTAAAGGGAAGGAGAGGGAGGAGGGTGGGAAACACACCAAGTGTAGTGTGCATGTATATTCCTATCACTCTATACCTCGGTATGATACATAATTACAATGCACCAATAAAAATATAAAAATTTAAAAAACCAAAAATTATATTCCAAAAAAAAGAAATGTTTGTGTAAGAGTTTGTGTCTATGTATGTGTGTGTGTGTGTGTTTTAAATTATTATTTATACAGTGCAATTTTTTATTTTAGGGTTTTTGACTGTGAATGTCTGCACAATTATGTTTTAAAATGTCTTCTTAGTCCACAGAATATCATTAATATTTTGTGGCTATCTAAGTTATAACACTGGATTGTTCTCTATATATAGCTATTACTGTTAAACACAGGAACTTTTTCTAGGCATGGAATATGAATGAATACTTAGGATGGACATTGGATGTGATTATAATATAAGTGAAATAAGCTATGTACAGAAAGACAAGTACTACATGATCTCATATGCAGAATCTATAAAAGTTGATCTCATTGAAGTCATGAGTCAAATGGTGGTTATCAGAGGCTGGGGAAAGTAAATGTTGATCCACAGGAACTAAGTTATAGTTAGATGGAAGTAAGCAGCTCTGATATGCCACTACATAGTAGGGTGACTATAGATAACAATAATGTACTGTACATTTCAAGAATCTAGAAGAAAAAATTTTGAAAAATTTTACTATAAAGAAATGATATATGTTTGGGGAGACAGATATGTTTTACCTGATTTAAAACATTATGCAATATATACATGCATCAAAACATTTCATGGTACCACATTAACGTGTACAATATTTATGTTTTCTATTATTAGCTTAAAGGATTTTTTTTAAAAAAACATAATGTAGGGTTCCAGTCTTAGGTCTACAATGATTGGTGAAGAATCAAAACTAGAGATGGGTCATTTGATACTTGGACTCCGTCTATCAGTGTTAGAAAAATACCTTGACTACAAACCTCAAAATTCCCACATGGGACCTTCGCTTATCTCCTTCATGTAAAGAGCTCGGGACATGCCAAACTTCTGAAGGGAAAGGTCTCTACTGAGGCTGGGGTTTGAGGGCTTTCTGGGAAGCATGGCACAGATGCTCAAGGCTGGGCCAGACCCCAGAGGCACTGCCATTGGAAAAACTCACTTAGTACTGTTCCTGAAAAATTGAATTTGTTTTCCTCTGGACCTGAACAAGTATTGTGTGCATGTATGCACCTATCATGCTATATACCTCATTATAATGTATAATTATAATACACCAATAAAAGTACATTTAAAAATTGAATTTGAGGTCAATAAAGATGCCTCAGACCTAAGGAACACCATAAAGCAAATGGACCTACTAGACACGTACAGAATATTCCACCCAACTACAACTAAATTCACATTATTTTCAGCTGCTCATGGAACTTTCTCTAAAATAGACCACATTCTCGGCCACAAAGTAAGTACTAGCAAATTTTAAAAAATGTGATATAATCCCTTACATCTTTTCAGACCATAATGGAATGAAAATAGAAATCAACTGTAAGAAGACACAGAGAAACCTCATAAACATGTGGAGACTGCACACCACACTGCTGAATGAGGAATGGGTCACAGAAGAAATAAGGGGAGAAATTAAGAAATTCCTAGGAACAAATGAAAACAGAGACACAACATATCAAAATCTCTGCGACACTCTGAAGGCAGGATTAAGAGGAAAATTCATAGCACCAAGTGCTCACATAAGAACAGAAAATCACCAAATAAATAACCTAATGACACACCTCAAAGC